>ML180322.1:974-13951 GCA_004369135.1 Dendrothele bispora CBS 962.96 | reverse complement strand
TTTTCTTTCCTGTCTCTCTATTTCCGGAGGGTTCCCGTTCCTTGAGCTGTATGGAACACGTCGTCGCGAGGTCGGGTGAACAGGAGGCTGAGTAGGTTATATTGGGGTTTGCCAGGGAAGGAACCTGCAAATCGTTACGCGTTTTCAGATAGGAAGAGTCGAACTCACTGAGCAAAGGCAAAGCCGCATAGTGGAAAGCTTTTTCTTCGGCAGCAGCAGCAAGCACTTTTGTGTCGTCCTTGGCGCCTCGCAACACGCTCTTAAAACCGTCTCCAATTCCTTCTTCAGCTTTTAGAAAACGCATGATCTTTTAACAAAAGAGAAACCAGTCCTATAGAGCTTCGTATGCATATGTTGGCTTTTTCACTCTCTTTCCCTTTCCATGGAAAGAGTAGTGGGAATCATAGATAGAGTTTGTCGACTCGTAGACCTTGAAAAAGGCACAGCTAGACTTTTTCCAGAAGCAGGCGTTCGAAAACGCGTCTTCAAGACATATCTTTGGTTGAGCAAGCTTTGGTTATTTTCTTTTTTGCTCCTATTTTCCGAGTGGGTTTCTGGGAGAGGAGAAGGGAGTAGAGAAGGTCTGGAAAAAGCTGTAGAACTTACAGTTGCAAAAAGGAGGTTCGAAAAAACGGAAAGGCTGACCCGACACTTTCAACCCTTCCACGTGGTTGACTTCTTGCTCAACTAAAACGGCGAGAACTTACAAACAGGAACCGGTAAAACAACGCCTTAAGGGGAGCCCTGCTAGAATCATCACGTCATTGTTTCGGGTTTTCTTAAAAACCTGTATCTACGGCAACTATTTGTTCTTGTTTGTTATTATGGGATGAAAATGATCTTTTGGAACAGCGGGTTTAAATAGTAGTTGCTCGCTTACATACATGACTATACCTAGGTACTTAATGCTTATCTCCGTCAGGTCCTTCTCTTTCTCTTTTTTGTGGCTGGGGATGGATCGTTAGTAAGTAAATTTGACAATGTTTGTTCATACATGTGCGCAGAAAGCGATAGGAGATGGATGATCATGTCCAGGGTCGTAAGAACTTACAATGAAAGCCCTTTTCGTAGCAAAGTAGGTCAGCCTATGTGGTGGATCTAAGGGTGTAAGGTAGCTAGAGAAACTGTACCGTTAAAGCTAAAGGACGAGCGGCCGCTGTTGTTACATTACCTTAAACATGGGAAACATAAATAGCGCGTTTAGAAAGCTCGGAGGACTGAATCGCAGTAGAGCAAACCGTTCGCACCAAACTTAGTGTTTCTGCCTGAGGAATAACCCCAGCTGCTGTATGCGCAGGTTTCGCGAAACTTAGCCCAACGCGCCAGCTATCATCGGGTTCGATCTGAGCCTAAGCTATAAGGGCTTGGTCAAATTGGACTCTTGTGGTCAGCTGAGTTGACCTGCACAAAACAGCTATGCATGCGGTCACCTCGACTATTGCTCGGTACGTCATCACCCACGTCGTCCTCCTTAAACTATTATAACAAGACCCCAGGGCTGGCAGGGCAGTCAAATCTGTAGAGGGTCGTTGGGGGAAAGTAGTCATGTAGCACATGGGCCAGAAGGTTGTGTACGGACTGTCCTTACGCACATTTACCTAATAAAAACTTCTCTGACATGACAGACATGCGCATGCGTTGAAGCAGGTAGGTAACCAGGAATATACATAGGAACTGGTAACGGTCTTATCAGCCCCATACCTTCCACGTCATACTGAGTATTGCTCTTCTTGGTCCCACATAGGGTGTCTAGGTTACTAGGTTGACGTGAAAAAAGGTGTAGCTGTCGACCGCAGCGCTTTTGTTCTCGAGCTTCGTAGCCGTTTCTCTGGAAGGCTTAAAATAGGGTATCGGCGCTAACCTTGACCAGTCCCCAGAGACGTATATGGTACTCGTCCGCTCAACTGCCAGGTATGAAGAGCTTCTTTAGGAGGGTAACTAGTAGTCACCACAGACCTGTCAATTCGGAGAAGGATTACTTTATACATTCAGGGTCGGATTTAGCGACTAAATAGTTTGACGCTCCTTATTGCGTGTAATAATTACTAAGAAAATTACCTGACCCGAACTACATGGTCACTTGCACGTCGCATACTCGTAACAGACAGGTGGCATATACCAGCAGGACACCGCCACGTCGAACATGATGTGTTCGGAATTGTAGAAACTCGTACAGCACCCCACATCCTATGTAGAGCAAACTTAGATGTTCCTTGGTGCGTAGCCGACCTTACCGGCTCATCAACTTTGTTGCAAAAAGCAGGTTTCCCTACAATTTTTGCGGGAGGAGCGTGGTCTTCCATTTCTTTGGCCCCTCACAGACTTTTGTCCATCCCTCGGGGCGGTCTTCTGCAAGGTGTTCTTATATTATGTCTTTGTTTCTAAACGGATAGTATCAACTCAAGATCATTCGGTTGTCACATTTCTGGTCGATCTGAGTGGCTGAGGACCTCACGGATACTGTTACTTCTACACCACTACACCTAGACCTAATCGTCCGGTTCCTTGAAGGGGAGGACCTCGAAAGAAGGGACTCCAAAACAGTAGGCGTTCCGCGTAAAGATGTAGTAGTAATAACGGTCGGTGGCTGTCCCTACAACCTTTTCGGCAAGGAGGCGACTTGGTTGCAAAACGCAGGCTGTCACGTCGGAATATAAGTCCTCAATACTCCTGCGCAACGGGGTACACGTCGCCAAGTTCAGGGAGTCACCTTTACTGACTGAGCATGACTTTTGGTAATTCTGGGCTCAGTAACAATCGTCGAAGAGCAACTTTGTTAGAGAGCGCTAGAGACAGGAAGGTGCGATCCAGTATATTTGCGACCTCTGGACCTCACTGTCAGAGCCCAAACTGACAGGCTTCGTTCCCTACGGCTATCTGTCGACCACTACCTACGTACAGCCTTAACCGCGTAGCTCCTCCCCTTTTCCCAACCTCCCTACGCTACATCCTTTTCCCTCATTACCTTACACCAGCAGTTATACGCCCCTGTTTTCTACCCTACACGCTGTTTCGCAGTTGCCTTAAGTGCTCAAACGCGGCAGCTGTCCACCCTCTTCCAACAGTAGTACATCGCAGTAGTACAACAGTCTAACCTAACCTCTACTTCTGCCATATCCCCATCCACTTAGCCCCCTTAACCTGGTTTACGTTTTCTGAGTGGTCGTAGTAGCCCATCGGAGTGCTGCTATACTTATCAGAAGAGGCCACCGAGTAACCCTTTCTAAAACCTTTCGAAGGATCAGCCGAACTCTCCAAAGAGCTTGAAGTGAAGCAGGAAGTGGACGAAGCGCTCTGACCCAGGTGAGAACTTTCTTTGGAGCTTCTCTAGCTCTCACCGCCTCAGCTATGAAAAGTTCAGTAAACCAGAGAAGACGAACTAACGAAGGAAGTCTAGCAGTTGCCACTCGCTCGAGTCGTACAGGTGACTCTTTCCGGACAGTGACGGCCGTTATGTCGTCTTCTAAAATTCAAGGTACCGTCTTCTACCTCTTTCGAACGTAGATAAGCGTTTCAATCTCTTCAATATTCTCCCTTTAAGAAACACAATCTATGAAAAAATAACGAGCACTTGGGCTGTATCACTTGCTGCTTCTCTCTTTCACCGTTTAACTTTAGTTTAACTGACTAGGTCCTGCAGCTAGGAGTGTACTAACGAATACATTCATGGTCATTGGGTCTGCTAGGCCTCTGCGCTAAGTGATAGTCGTCGACAACTCGTCCATTAATAGGAGTTTTGTACCTACGTAATAAGACGAGACAGGTTGGACAGAGGTAGATCTACAGTAGGCTGAAACATGGTGGGCGAAGGCTTGTTCGTCGCGGTCGCTTAAAAGGCAAAGAGGAAGTAGAAGCAGCAATCGCTTCGTGCTCCTACTTTTTAAGTTTATGTAAGACTGGATGGTGACGCTACCATCGGTCTGACTCGGGCCATGTTAATATGTAACGAATCTAGACTTTTGGTTTCAAACCCTGCCAAGACACTCAAAAGTACATTGACTCGAACGAGGCTTGATTTAAACGAAAGACAAAAAACTAAATGTCGAGGTATTTTAGTTTAGCCGGGTGAGGAAACTATCAAGAGGTCCTTTGATAGAGGGAGGAACAGAAAAGTGGCGGGAATGCAAGTAGTTTGTGTCATTACCCTTCTTCATGGAGAAATAACAACCTCCTATAAAACCCCTAGGACTACTAGCGAACTCGTTTGTGGCTATAAGGGTAGAGTTACTACTATACTTGTAAGAGCAACAGCTGTAGCGAGTTTTCAGAACCCTATAAGATGTACATACACCATCCCGGGAGCTTCCATACGAGTACGACATCGATCATAGCCTCTATGACACATGCACAAACCGCCTTCCTTTTTGCAAGGTCTATTACATGTACGTCCACCAACCTCAGCTAGAACAGGAGGACTAACAGAAAAGCTCAGCATAAGGTAGAACTGGAAACTACCACGAAGACCAGTCACCTATACCTAATGAGCGCTGTTTGACAAAGGTTTCGGAATACAGTTTGGCTACCCCATATACTTGCATCGACACCAGTAAGTTTTTCCTTCATTTTCCGTTTAAGAAAACTATGGACCACTTTGACCCTCTGTGCTTCCCCATTTACCAAAGAGAAAAAAAAAAGTTTACGATACTCTCACAGGGTGAATATATAATATGGTAAACTGGTCACACTAAAACAAGGCCTTTTAAAACGTGAAATGTTAGGTTGGTTGCTATGGAAGTACAGTACCCTTCTTCTGACGTTGTTGCGAGGTCCTTAACATCCTACGTCACTCTAGGCTTAGATAGGCTCAGGTAGTGGTTTTGTGTTGTTTCCCTATAGGCTACCGTAACAAAAGCGTTATATACTTTTCTTGCCGTGTCCTTAGTTTGAGATGATAATGTTTGGGCGACTTTTGTTGCCAAAGGCAAAGAAACCCTGATAGTTCTTATGCGACCAGTTGTGTCCTGTTTTCAGTCCTCGCTTTTCTAAGTAACCAAAACTTCGACAACCAAGTCTGTACATACAAGAACGGTTTTTACTCCATCTAAGAGAACTATGTTAGTATGCACAGTTTAAGGAACCTTAGCTGCTGTCGATCTAGGCCCAACGTTAACTCCTTCATAACGAAAGCTCTACATGCAACTATTGACGGCTACCGGTTTAAAAACATAGTCCGGAAAAAACACATTGTGCTGTCACCCCAGGTGATCAAGAGATGTATGGGAAGAATGAGAGTTAGCTTAACAAATTGATGCGTCAACAGGTCAAAGTACATGACTTCAAGAACTGGGTGAGCTGTATTACGTCGAACGGCTAGTAGAATTTTTTCGTTCATCTTCAATCCGATTTAGGTGTCTCTTCGGCAGTCAAGTCATCCGGACAATACGACCCTTGGGCTTCTCCGTCGACCTCTGATCCTTCTTTTTCCTCACCCTCAACTTCAAAACCCCCCTTGACCGATTTCATCCGAGACATTGTCACGAAACCAACACCCAAAGCCCCTACACATTCTCAAAACCTGGAACATCCTCATAAACTGATTTCTTTACCGGCAGTGCCTGCTCCTCACGCGGGTACGTCTTACAATCCATCTGTGGATGCTCATCAAGAACTTTTACGGGAAGCTATGGAGGTTGAGGAGAAGAGGGAGGAGAAACGCGTGAAAGAGAGTGAGGTGAAAGAGAAGATGGTGAAAGCTAGAGCGTTGGATACGTTGGAGGAGGGCGAGGAGCAGGGAGCACCGGGAATGGTTGTGGATAAGGTGGATGAGCAAGGGGAGGGAGGAGAAGCCGATGACGAGGAAGAATGGCAAGGCGTGGTGAAGAAGCAGACATCAAGGAAAACAAAAGCGCAGAAAAAGAAAGCTGCGAAACTTCTGGCCGAGGTAATGTCATGAATCTGATCTTTTTCGATTGTTTCGTAAACTCAACTGTTCTTCGTGAAGAAACGCCACCTGGCATCCATGGCCGCTAGAAAACGTCAAAACGCATTCCTATCCTCCCTTTCCTCAAAAGTCATCCGACGGTCGGCATCCTCTCTACCTACAGCAGAGGAGATCGCTACCCGACGTCAGGCAGCGATTTTGGCGAGGTTCAGAAATGGTTTAGCTGGTCAAAAACTGGGTAAATACGTCGTGCCTGAAGACGAGGTAGATGTCCAATTGGGTGAGGATCTAACTGAGACTTTGAGAGGGTTGAAGGCAAGTTTTATCGTCATCGATTGCAGATGCTTTCGTATAATTAAATGTTTGTATTTTCCAGGTCGAAGGCAATCTCTTCAAGGACCGATTCCTTAATTTGCAACAGAGAGCTTTGATAGAACCCAGGACGCGTGTTCTGTACGTTTTTTCTTCATTCCAATTTCCTTCATTCCGCTGCTCGCCATTTTTTCTGCTATCTATACAACATTTCACGAACTGAACTGTGTTGTCGTAGGCCTAAGAAAGCGAAACGCCGTGTCGTCGAGTACGAGAAACATGCCTGGAAAAGATTCGATAGGGTCGTTTTTGAAGCAAAAAAGCTGAGTGCGAACCTACTCAAGTAACGAAGGTTGAAACGGCAGAAGGTCGATGGAACAGTGTTCTATCAACAAGAAAGGAAGATGACCGAGATGATGAGGATGCTATGGACGTGGATGTCCGTACAGACGACGATGAGAAGAGGAGGATGATGCCGCTATGAAAGTGGATACCGACACCTTGGTACCCATGCCTTCGACAAGCGAAATATCCGTTTGGCGTGAAAAACTTCACCCCAAAATGTTTGCTTCACGTCGCGTTGGTAAACCCGCAAACGATCAAGAGGCAGGAGACCGGGATGTGTTCCTGGAAGAACGTAGGAAACAGAGCGATACTGAAGGAGAAAAGAGACGAAGGAGAAAAAGAAGAGGGAAGAGATGAAGGGAAAGAAAGCGAAGGGGTGGAAGAAAAAAGAGAGAATGGCCGCACAGACTCAGACTACCAAGGTCAGTGTTCTTACGTCTTCACAAAAATTATCCTTAGATCTAAACAAAACACCTCTAAAAACTAGACACAGCTCCTAGTTCCCGATCCCAAATCCGCCATTCTCACCTCTGCTGACCCACACTCCAAGCTAACATCCGTCGTATTCTCTTTGCTGGACGCTGGTTCCAGCGGCGCAGGCACCTCCAAGGCCGCTCTACACCATAAAGTCTCCTCAAACCCCACCCAAGCCCTCTCACAACTTGCTGCTCGCAAAGAAAAACTCGCAGCTCTTCCCGAAGAGAAACGTAAAGCCATCGAAGAAAGGGAACAGTTCGAAAAGGCCGAAGCGAGATTAGAGGGTGTCAAGGTAAAAGATGACGAAGGCAGGTTGAAGAAAGCTGTGAAGAGGAAGGAGAAAGAGAAAACAAAGAGTAAGAAGTCTTGGTGAGTTCTTCATCTATTCTCTCAAAACTTTGTCCCGTGCTTATTCGTCTGGCTTTTCTTTTTTTCTTCTTTAGGGACGAGCGTAAGGAACACCTTGCTGCATCTATGGCTGCCAAACAGAAGAAACGTGCTGACAATATCGCGATGCGAAACGAGAGGCGGAATGATAAGCGTAAAGGCGTCAAAACGAAAAACAAGGCAAGACCTGGGTTTGAGGGCAAGGCGTTTGGGAAGGGCAAGGCAAAGGCCGGTGGTGGTAAAGGGCCCAAGGGCAAGTGAAAAAGTCGTGCATGTACATATTCCTGCTACGTGTGTTGCACCCACCATCCATTTGCTGTTTCCAATCCTATATACAGATTTCATTCTGATGCATGAAGCGTGACAATCTCAGCGTTAACAAGTCAGCGTTATAAAGATGTATTGCCTATTGACCGTAAAGAGCAGGAGAACCGGCGATGATGTACAACCAATACTCCCGAAATTAGTGCCAAATAAATGAAGTCTTTACACCTTTTCCAAATCTTCCTTATTGGACGCAGGAGTGACGACCATGTGTCCCTCAGCCAAGTTATTAAGATGGTCTTCCTGGACATCCAACTTCCTGACAGAAAGCCAGAACACTAGAATTCCAGTCAACAAAAAAGGAGTCAGGCAGACATAAAACAACGACGTTACCTATTCCTCCGAATGCGGAAATAATTGCTACAGACCCATAATTCCAAGTTAGGAGAGGATCTTCCAGAAGGGCTGTTAAATAAGAGATAAACGAAACATCAGTGGGTACATTCGTGTTTTTGGTGTAAAAAACACCGTGAATGAAACTGACGTAGAAAAGCTTCGCTGAGTGCGGCACCAAAAGCGTTCGTGAAAAGGTATATCGCCATGACAAGCGATCGCATATTTTTGGGCGCCTAAAGCCAAAGACGAAAAGGATCAGGGCCAGAAGGTAGGGAGTTAGCAGAGGGAACGATTGAGAAGGAGGCGGACGTTACCTTGGTAAACGCATACTCGAGCCCAGTGATAGAAGCGAAAATTTCGCTGATCGCGATCAAGACATACCTAAAAGAAAGGATAACAACCCGGTTCACTCGACATTAGTCAACTCGACACGATGGCCATGGTAAACGCTACATAGACTCACGATCCGGTCTGTACCCAGACAGTTAGAGGGGAGACACCTTCACATCCAAGAGAGTTTGCTTCGTTACCACAGGGAGAGGTCTACAGTCATCCACCGCCGGATGAGGCGGTCAAATTTAAATCGCATGTATAAGTCTTGATTTGGACTCATTTCGCAGGCTAAGTATCTCAAAATGTAGTATACATGTAGAACTATGCTAATGAGGTCCCATAGTGAGGCTATGATTGTTATAAATTTGAGGATAAAGAAAAGTAAAAAATGTCGCATAGATCAGCGGAACCAACTGATGAGGCAGTCACGTCACGCACGGATCAATGAGTTGTACAGTGGTGAATCTGGTGACACATCAAAATTGACTCAGCAAGCAGGACCCTGACTTTCCGAAAGGGGCAGTGATGTGACACTCACATATGCTCCCCGAAGGTCTGCAATCTAAAATCTTTTCTATTTCAGACCCCGTTGGTAGATTTCCCCCAATGTTAGTGTCGGGATCCATGTATATAGTGTATACCTATACTGTAATCAAGTTTTAGAGGTGTCGCGGTTCTACTTGTATCATTATTTACAAAATAAATTTCGGAGCACCTCAGATTTTCTACTCAAGATGCTTTACAGTAATACACAGTTGAAATTTCAAGTCTGGCTTTAGACAGTCTATGCAGAGTACATATTTCTACAAAATGAGTCCTCCCCAGACACATCGGGGCACACCTATTACCATGCCAGCCTCTTTTACTCATTGGTAGGTGGTACCTCATCGGCCGGTTGATGACTGTATAGGTACTCGCAATCAGCTTTTTTGCTCAAAATCAAGGGGGCGGGGGCTAACGCTAAAAACGTTGGCACCAAACGAACCTTGTAAATGTGTTGCACTACAGCAGCCCAGATCATAGCGGCGGACCCAGTCGCGAAACCAGCGGTAATCCTCTTCAAGGCACTGAAATTGATGTGTATACGTTTCAAAGTAGGATACAGCTAAGAAGCGGGAGATGAGCCATGGCAAAATAGAAAAAAAGGCAACGACTGACGAAGGCATCGAAGAGTGGGATGAGGATAATCAAAGCGAAAGGGTCCAGATTTGACAAAACATCATTAGGGAGACCATGTACGGTCAACGTCGCTGCCTGAGATGTCAGGTTATTGTTTAGCTGATTATAAGAAAGCCCTAAAATCAACAAAGAGAAAAAAAAAACCAACTGCAGCCAGTCACATAGTGTTTTCGCGCGAGGAAAGTAAAGAATTGTACAATAGATCGGGTACCAAACGAAAACTCCACAAGCTTTAATCCCACGTCTGACTTCGTCTACCCATTGATCATCAAATGTCATCCAACCAGGACGGTTTTGTTGTTTGCTAGGTTTAGCACTCTCCCAGAAATCATCAGCTCTCATATTCTTGTAAGTCTGAATCTCGTCAAAATCGCTGCCTGGCGCCGGGCAGCGATCTCCTTTGATGTAGGCAAAGATGCCGACCGCCGAATAATTTTTGAAGAAAGGGAGGACAGGAATGCGTTGTTTTCTAGCGGCCATGTTCTTTTACGAAGAAAACAGTTGAGTTTACGAAACAGTCAACTGCGGAAAGATCAGATTCAAGACGTTACCTCGGACAGAAGTTTCGCAGCTTTCTTTTCTGCACTTTTGTTTTCCTCGATGTCTCTAATGAAATCGGCCATGGGGGGTTTTTGGAGTTGAGGGTGGAGAAGAAGGATCAGAGGTCGATGGAGAAGTCCAAGGGTCATCCTCCGCCAGAGGGTAGAGCTCTTTCCAGAATGGCATGGTGTAGCCTCTTGATCTTGTCTTCACCATCCTCTACTTCGCTTTCTCTGGTATCTCGACCTCGACCTCGACTGCTCTCTCCTTCCCTAACGAAGATGAAGGAGAAACGGAAAATTCGCTGGCGCTGCTTGTTCGGAAGCGGGTGGTACAAAGTCGGATGACATCTAGATGGAGACAGGTTGGACAGAACAAAATGATGCATGCATGTTCGAGGATAGTCACCCTGCTCAACCTGCAGTGATAGTGTTTGAATCGCGTCTCCGGATCGTCCGGGTTACTGATACTCACATAAGCAATCATGTGAGGATCGACGTCCTGATCAGTACTTTCAATTTGATTTCAATTTGCCACTTTCTCTCTTCGTCGTTCACCATGTCGGGTTCACGAGCAAGAAAAAAGTATCTAACACAAAGAATTTCCCTCTTATAACTTCTCTAACTTTGCGAATAGATGCAAGTGCCAAGCTTTCTCCATCTTCTGCCATGGAACTTAAAATCTTCTGCTGTATTGCCGGCAGTGACAGGCCTTTCTCAGTGGAAATGTCGAGTTCGCGGACCATTGACGATCTGAAGGAAGCAATCAAGGAGAGGAGACCAAATGACTTGCAAAGTATCGATTCCGCTCACCTCGATCTCTTCGAGGTTTCTCTCCCGGACGAAGGCGATCTCGTGACAAAGGTGAAGGATGAAGTGAAGTTCGAGAAACCTCTCAAGTCGACTAGGAAGCTTTCCAAAATCTTCCCCGATGAACCACCAGAGGAGACTATCCATATCGTCGTGAAGCTACCCGATGATGCTGGTGAGTCTTTTGCATTTGGTCCAATTCCCCCGATTCACCTACTCCTATATCGTCCTCATCTCCAATCCAACATGATCACGCTGCATCATGAAAACCTTCTCCCACCCTGTCGACGGCGCAAACTCGTAAAAATCCCGTTGACGCTTTGTCGCACATCCATCTTTTGTCCGCGCATATTGACGACCACGTTCCATCTTTTCCCATATCGCATCCCTCCAACCCTTTTCCCTCTCCTCGATGTGTCAAAGCCGACATGCATCCTTCACCAACTGTCTATTGGCATCCCTTGCTTCGGAAAGTCAAACCCGAGACTGTGACTCCAGGTCTCCAGCGTTTATATGACCTAGCGTGGAAGGACAGAGATCGCGAGAGATTGTTTCAACGAGAAGATGCCAACAATGACTCAGGTCTTGATGGCTTTCAGTACGAGTCGGTCATTTCCACCGAGGGACTCCAACCGCTGCGCATGGGGCAGCGTGTCCTCATAACTCCTGAATATAAGGCTGCACTGTCGGACGCGAAACGTTGGTTCAGCGGAGGAACGGCTTTTCCAACATCCCTGTCGGTGGCTGGCAATAATGATGATGTAGAAATGCGCCTTGCAGATGACAAAAACCTCAGGGAGAAAGCTCCAGGAGGGGAAGTTCCTTGGCCTGCTAATCCAGATCCACATCACCACATCTTCATTGTCATAGGCACTCCAGGAGTCGGTAAGTCTCTAGCTGGTCTTTACATTGGCTTACTAGAACTCAACTATGATAGGCAAATCTTTGTTTCTGTATTATATTCTTGTGGAACGTCTCCTGGCGAGGCTCCCTACCTGTTTTCAGACACTCCCCGGTTTCTTTACGTTCTGGTGCGAGGAGGGTGTTTTTCGCATCCCTTTGGACGAAAAAGATCCGTATCCAACTGGACTGGCCATTCCAGCCGATGCGTGGTTCCTTGTAGATTCAAACGACATGTATCCTATACCAGACGACATACTCCAAGATGTTAAGGCTTGTGTAGTACAAGCTGCACCGCCACGGGACGACCATATATGGTGGACAGACAATGCTCATACGCAGCACATTCACTGGTACATCAAGCCCAGTCCATCAAAAGAATCATTAATAATGTGCGTTATTCCTCGCAGTTTGATAAATCAGCGATTTAGGCTAGGACTTACATATTTTCATTAGGAAGAGGCTTAACTGTCCAGACACCACTGATGATCAATGGGGAGAGTTTCGAGAAGTATGGACCGTCAACTCGCCTGCTCATGAAATATGCAGAGATCCCTGACCAGTTCCAATCGCGGCTATGGGATAAAATTCGGAAGATCTCTTTGCCGATGCTTCGAGCTCTTGTTTTCGCGACGCCAGCTGTCGATGTGGAAGAAGTGCAGTTGGACCATTGGATCTGTGGGATACATCCTGGTCCTTCTCGTGAAGAGTCATACTGCACCTTCCATACCCCAACTATTCTGGCAATGGTCAAGGGAGACATATCAGGACAAATGGATGGACGAAGTTGCGTACGCGTACAGTCTCTTCAAACATGATCCATTTACGCCCGTCCCCGTCAGGCATGTGTTGGAAGACCGGGTGCACGATGTACTGATGAAAAGGGGCTACTGGGAGATGGCGGAGATGTCTAAATTGACGGGACGGTCAGGATCCAAGAACAATATTTATCAAATTCCTCCCGCTGCACCCACTACTGCATGGCTCGTTATCAGCTCCACTGGCGTACGTATCGACAAAAACACGTCCAGTTGAGTCGACTGGTGCTCTCAGGTTAAACTGGTTCGGGAATATCGAATCCGAGTCTAGCTTGGGCTACTATCGACCGCGCAACCCGATTCAACGCGCTTTGGACGCGTACGTCGTCGACCCCA
>ML180320.1:0-18827 GCA_004369135.1 Dendrothele bispora CBS 962.96 | reverse complement strand
TAGTGGAATTACAGTGATGACTTACAGTGAGATTTTGCCCATATATAGAAATTTTAACTCATAAAGTCACTCTGTAAGCTCACTGGAATTACAGACATGTAGACAATTCATAACTCCACCATAATGTCACTATAAATCCATGGAAATACAGGTTCTTGCACCCAGTGTAATGCACAAATGAATTTTTTGCCTCTACATTTGTGGAGATCCAGGTTAAAGACAGTTTTCATGTTTCTGTTTATGACATCATCTGTAAAACCACACTCAGTTACATTTACCAATAAGATGTGAGGTGGCCATTGCCAAAATAATTAAATCTCTTAATGCAAAAGTATAAATTAAGTTATTGTGAGATATATCTATCACCTGGTTGATTATTGAGTTATAAATATTTTCATGTTATGCCATGCTAGAGAAATCAAATGCCAAAATGGGCAGTAGATTAAATGTATATTTCAGTTTTGACTTTTTTTGATAGTTTTCCTAATTCCATTCATGATTAGTATCATGTACAATATTGTTTACCCATTACCTCATTGATTCAGGACATTATACAAGGCTATTTATTGATCTTGATGTCTTGTTTTTTGTGATAAATGTGTAAGTTCACATACATGATTTCTAATAAACAATGTTTAAATTTTAGAATCAAATAATAACTTGAATTACACATGTTCTCAAATTCTCCTGCATTAAAATTACAAAATGAGAATTAAAAAAGAGTCTCGTAAGGGTCTCTGCTGGCAGCTTTGGCAGAGTATTATTAAATCTTTCAGATTACCATCCGTGGATGTGGATTGGCCTCCAGTCAACCCATCATCTGAGCAGATGCCGTCTGAATCCGACCCAATCCGATCTGGTAGGAGCCCTAATGGGTAGGTCTGAATACCAGGTTTGGGCCGGTCAAGTTGAATTGTCCAACCTTTGACCGGGTCACATAGTCACGAGTCAAGGTCAGACCCGAATTTCCACAGTCAAGCCGTAGGTCAAGCCGGGTCAATTGGCTGTATTTATATAGACGCAAACCCTGTTAAACTTCAATAGGAAGAAATATTAGATAATAAATGAGTTTGCACGCTTCGGTCTAATCGAAATGTCTCAACATTTAGGTAGCGTTGTGACTTCCACCAGCCAAAGTAAACAGTATATGAGTGTTAATTACATTTTCAGTACCGAAAATATAAATCATACCTGGATATCTCAGAATAGGCTAAAGGTCATAGGTGGTCACTGACCAAGTCAATGACCGGGCATTGACCAGGCATTGACCCCGGGTCAGACCGGCATTGATCCGGTCAAGCCCAGCCCTGCTGACTACAGGCAAAAACAGCTTTTTATAGTCAGGAAACTTCTGGGAAATTGTAAGGATATTTTAACTTGCCAAGACAATTTTACAAAAATTTCCAAAATGACTTCCTCAGTGAGGAATTGGATAAACATGCCAGTTTCCAAGCCACACTCTTGTCCTCTACCCACCATGTCATGCAGGTCATGGGCTAACAATGAGGCTTGGAAATTGACGTGCTTTCTAACTAATTTCCTCAGTGATTTAGGAAAATTTGGGAAATCATCTCAGAAAGTTAAAATTTTGTTATGATTTCCCAGTGATTTCCTGGCCTCAGAAAGCTGTTCTTGCGCATAGTGTCCCAGTACAGAGGGTCATAGTATCCAATGGTTCACTCAAAGTCTCGTTCATCAATCAGAAGGGTATAGACAATATCCAACAAAATTATTATCAAATGTATCTGTGGAAGTACCTAGGTCAGCAAATTTGAAATACCCATTCAAAAACATCTCCAGGAGTTCTCACCTTGCATGATGGCGTGGTGGATCAGGCCTGACACTGGATAAGCTGATGTCCATCCATTTTTAATAGCATGTTCAAATTTGTACTACTATACTATCCAGGGGTGTTTAAGGGCACGGTAGGCCCCACTGATGCTGCATCAGAAGATTTTTAAGTTCAGAGCCACATCTGAATATATATGATTTGTTTCATACTAAATAAAAACATCAATATTAGACCATATCTGTCAAGAACAATTAAGTAGAAGTGGGCCATTGCTATGTGTGGCATTTAGATTTGCAGCCACAATTAGAATCGATCTTTTTTTCCAGCTCCACCATCACCAAAAAAGCAAAAAATATCTTGATATTGGAGATATGGGGTGTGATATTCCAGGATCATGCATCAATCATGCCCCATATCTCCAATGTCATGGGGGTATATAGGTACAGACATTTTGGCGATGACATGAGTGACGTGTAGCACTGATTTTTACCAAAAATAGACTCCTCTTCAGTGGCGGCATTGCAATCGGGGGTGGTACTCCACTGGCTGTATTCTATTTTTACAGGTAAAAATTGATGTTATGCATCATCTAGCAAGATAAGAATTTCACTGTTAGTGTTACCGCAAACACCTAGTACTTTTACAAAGTGCGTGATGCGTGACACGTGAATTGGATAAAATGCCAAGTACAGTAAGTAGTAGAGAAATAACTCACCCAAACTATCTTGATCCAACCCCAGACACACCTTTGCTACTCACTCTTCAAACCTCACTGGTTCTTTTATAACTATGCATCTGCTGTACCTGCTTTTCCTTGCAGTAGCTGCTGCTTGTCCACTGGAGAAACAGGACACCAAGACAACTTCTCCCGGAGAATTTGCTGGGAGTTGTGGGTATGTTTGGGAAAAAGTTCAGATTTTGTTTTGGTACTTACTATCCTATTTGTAGTCCTATTAGCAGCATGAATCAGATCTACTCCACATATAATTTTGCTAGAAAAGACGGCCATGGCTATGCCTCAACTGCTGGGTAAGAAAATTTTACAGCATCCCAGCTCTGAAATTTTTCTGACCCACTCGCTAGTCAACTTGAAACTTCCACTCAGACTAGACGAGGAGATCAAGCGGCAGCCAGAGGAGATAGTAAGCGATTTTATCTTGCTCTAAATAGCATCTTACTCAACCATTGCTTGGTAAAAATGACTGCAGGACGCTCATTGCGGTCCAAATAGTGGAATTATATGTACGCAATGAGTCATTTGTACTTCATGAAGAACTTATGTAATGATTGGAAGTTTACGGCGGGGCTTCAATAAGGGAAAAAACTTTCCATGAAACATATTCGATTTCTGAGTTGAAGAGAATTCCATGTTCCCATCCTCGACGTCGCGACGGTCAATGGATCGACATCGACATTTCGATATCGAACTACAAGTGCTGCCAACATCTCAGAGAATGACAGGAATCAATTTCTTACGTGCCAAGGATGAACGGGCCCGGCACTCGTGAATCTAATGCTATCCTGAGTCATAACTGTATCTGCGTAGAAGTCACCCAGTAAGAACTTCATTGCTTTGTTGGCGTTACTCTTACCTTGAGAAACTGCAAACTGGCCGTGAATCAAAAATGTCGTACGTCACCCGATCATCCACACCAACGTGGGCCAGCTTGCGAGCGAACTCATTTACATATCTCCCCACTCCTCTCATTCGTAAACTTACCTCAACTCAGCAGTCATCATTAGCAAAATCGAAGTTATGGGACTTGTCATCTCGGTTCTCAGACTTGCAGCTCAGCCCCAATAACATTTTTCACCCCAACCGAGATGGTCAACTAGTCAAATGCCGGATTTGAATGGGAAGGTGATGATTGTTACAGGTAGTAATACTGGTATGTCACCCCTCTGGTTCTCCTTTCTCTTTCTATTCATGACTGGGGAGTATGCCCGCAAGAGGCAAGGGCCGAACCTTTAAATTTAGTGGTTTGCAAGAATTATGATGCAATTCAAAGCAATATGTATGTAAAGTACAATGCAAAAATTAATTGGTATGTTAGTATATTGGAGTTGGAGGGTCCATTGACATCATTGTCATCATCCAATAAGATCTTATCTCTTGTGCACAAAATTTTCAGGGCTAGCAACAAGAGCTGGGTCCTTCTGAGAAAGTCAAGCTAACGGCTATTGGTAGTATAAGTAGTACAAAAAGAATCCGAGGGAAAAGGCACGAAAATTTGCCAAAACTTTAATGTAAACACATATTCCCGGTATCCCAGTGCTCACTTACCTTCTTATGCTTTAAAGCTTATACTTGATTTTGTAGTGAATGTAAATGAAGGATAGGCTCACATGTGAAATTAGAATGACTCAAGTCAAACATCACCAAGAAGATGGAGATGATGGAAGGACATCTCTGAGCTGGTACATGGTTGAATTTTAGGGCATGGACTCATGGCTGGGACCAATTTGAGATAGGACTTTGCATAGTCACTAGGAATGAATATACACCATCAGAAAATAGGTAGTTATGCTTGACCTTGGCCCAGGTAGACAGAGGTGTTGTGAATGACTGTTGGTCTTCCAGGAAGGAGCCCTTGTCCAGTACCAACATACTTATTGACAATTCTTGAGCAAGAAAATTACACACAGGAGTCACTGTTTTTCGGAGGTTAAAACATATTGGGAAACTTGAATTCAACAAGACTCAAATGATTTTTACAGCCTGAGTCTGAAGCAAAGTTTGACCATATCCCAGGCTACAGCAGGATATGTACTTATGATCAGGAAAATCTTGGGTTTTTGAATAAATTTTTTGTTCTGATAAATTCATCTGTAAGTCTTAAGCAAGATTTACCAATGTAAATACACATTTGGGAAATCTTACTGAAAATACATTAGGAAACAAGCTCCAAAGTTTTTCTCAGTTGAACAATAGAAAGAGTCAAACTGGGAGGTAGAAAATGTTCACTGAACAGGGCACATCTGCAATGAGAAATATGATAGCCCCACTCAAAGAAATGAAAGTGGGAAAGAAAAAGGGAATTGGATTACAGAACATAAAAAGCCATGGGTATTGAGTTGTAAAATGACCATACTTTCTGTTGTGGACCCTCATGAGATTTGATCATTAAATTTATTCATATCAGCAATGGTTAAATTGAACAACCTGCTTTTTGAGAAAGGAAAGTTAGAAATTAGACTGCATTCACAAAGAGAATTCTGAAAGCTTAAAAAATGGCCAGATTTCTCTTTACAAATGTGGTCTATCATAGATTTATTGCTAGCGGATTTCATGTTCTTGAAGTCTTTTGGCCAGCCTTGCCTCTTGGGTCTCTGGATCAGAATTGAACTGGTGTGACTATATCTTAAACTGACCCCTATTCTGAGTTCTTAGTGTGTTATAGAGCACTACTGCACCCATAACACTACTGGATACATTGAGCAGTGTTGAGATAACAAATGACAATGTTGTCCAGACCAGATGCAGCTGCTTGCGGGAAATGAACTGGTGCTTCAGAAGAAAGTATGTTGACAGGCCAAAAAGAAAGGTGTAGAAACCTATATTGTTAATACACATTAATTACTGTCATTTTACTGTTTGACAACAGGCCTTGTAAGATGTAAGGTGCTCTTACCAAACACAGTCAGAGTTAACTGATTGAAACATCTTTGGCATATGGGAATCAAGTCAAAAAAAGCACCAAGACTCACTGAAAGTGAGATAACTGGTCCCAGAAGTGCAGTTTCTACATTGAAAAATGAGGAGTCTTCAATTGTAGTGTTTTTCATCTTTTTGCAGAAGATTTCAGTTAACTAAGATACAGGCATAACATCTTATAAGTTTTGGTGTTGTGGTTGTTCAGCTCAGCTCCACTGACAGCCAGTCTCAAAGAAATAAAGCAGTCAACTAAGATACAGGCATAACATCTTATAACTTTTGGGGTTGCAGTTGTTCAGCTCAGTTCCACTGGCAACCAATTTTGAAGAAAATGATCAATGATGTCATAGATGACCTGGCAATCAGAAACCTGGTGTTATGTTGCAAACCCTCAATGATTCCTCATGGCTAGATCCTTATGCTGGTGACATGAAGTTGAAGTGGGCCATTACTGCACATGGTATATATGAGGCTGGGATTTCAGCTGCTGTACATAGAATGATAGAAAGTCTGAGCAGAATCTTCCATGATTGAGATCCAAATAGACTTGGAAGTTGGAGATGGTTTTGATGTGAGAGCCATCTGCTGTGAGCTCAAGCTTAGTAGTAAGGACAAGTACTTTGTAAATTCCAGTGAGTCCAGCCTCATAACTTTACCTTTGGGTCTGATGGTTTCCCTGGGATACAGGCAGGTCCCAGTACAATATACAATAGTTCACTCAAAGTTTTATTCATGAGCCAAAAGGGTACAGATCACATCCAGGTTTAAGTTATTGCCACTGGAAGTAGTAACTTGGTCGGCAAAAATGAAATACTCATTCAAACTTGTTTTATCCAAAAGTTCTCACCTCACATGATTGTCAGATCTAACATTGGATATTCATTGATCTAGCTACCAGCTCAATTCATCGGTACTGATTTAATTTCCACATCTCAGGACTGGTGTACTTGGTCTTTTATTCATTTGACAGCGTTTATGTATGCGTTTGACAAGTACTGATTTGACCCACCCATCTAACTAGTTACTGACTCAGTCTATTTATCTGTATAACTCAGTTGATGTAATTTAATATCAAAGGAAATGGGCCATTGCTTGCGCATGGCAAGTACGTGGCCGTAAACTGTGCGAGCATATGAGGTAATGATAAGATAAGATTTCCCAAATGGAGAATACACTGTGGGAACCAACCAGCCCAAGTTTAGTAAGGATGAGACCTCCGTAAACTCTGGCCTCGTAACTCCATGCATCATCTGTTTGACCACTGTTGAGTTAGTGGCTCAGCACAGAAGCAACATATGATCTAAGCTATGATAAAATACTTAGCATGAATTGTATGTATTCATTCAGCTATTGATTCAGTTTATGTGTGTGTTCAACTACTGACTTGACACACCCATCTAGTTAGTCAACAACTCAGTCTATTTATTTGTATAACTCAGTTGATG
The DNA here is from genome assembly GCA_004369135.1 of Dendrothele bispora CBS 962.96. NCBI lineage: Eukaryota > Fungi > Basidiomycota > Agaricomycetes > Agaricales > Dendrothele > Dendrothele bispora. The sequence goes on along the minus strand of ML180320.1, from coordinate 11,935 downwards.
TAACCTAATATTCTAATATCTATATACCATCTATTTGACTGCTAGCTTAAGGCAGTGGTCCAATATGGAAATGACAGATAGTCCAAGCTATGTATAATAAGATATATAGCATGAATCATGTGTACACATTACAAATGCAGTTAATGATTTTAATCGGAAAAATGGTGAAAACTGAGCCCAAAATGCATCAAATCCAGTTGAAAAAATCAAGATTAGTGATAAGATTTGAAACACACTTTACTCTCCTCTTAGTAATTTTCAAATTCAATGTTTTAGGATTGACACTGCTGAGTTGTATCTAAATGGTCAGTGCTGCAGCGGATAATGACTATACTGTATCATTTCGTTCAATTCGCTCAAAAGTCATCATTTTTTCATTTCCGAAAAATCTCAGAAAACCGGAAAACTCAAAAGAAAAATAATGGCGGGGTTTTTGAAAATGGTGCGTGACGCGTGACACGCGAATTGAACGAAATGATACAGTAAATTACCCTGACCCAAACTATTTGGATTCAGTCCTAGACACACCTTTGCTGCCCACTCTTTGAACCTCACTTCTTGATAAATTATCAGTACTATGCATCTGTTGTACTTGTTTTTCCTTGCAATAGCTACTGCTTATCCCACCTCAATGAAGCGCGGCATGTACGAGGCCTAATTTTATAGCCTTGACATACAAAAATTTTAGCGTGCAATTCCGAGGTCAGGTGCCTCCGGTAGCTGGTTTGTGGTTGGACCGGTCACTTGACTTTGAGCGGTAAAAGCGGCAACCATGTCTATCCGGAGATATGTCCCAACAACAACACAGCCACCTGCGCGAGTCAAGGTTAGCAAGGACGAGTCCTCCTAAAGTTGGCCTTGTAATGGAGAAACAGTACACCAAGACATCCTCTCCAGAATTCTCTGGGAGTTTTGAAAGGTATGAAAGTTCAGACTCTGTTTTGGCACTCATCCCATTTGTGGTCCCATTAGCATGCATCAGATTTACTCCACATATAACTCTGCTACAAAAGACAGTCATGGCTATACCTCAACTGGCACCGAGTAAGATTTTTAAAAAGGTTACAGCATCCCAGTTCTTGATATTTTCTGACCCACTTGCTAGTCAACTTCCTGGAGCTACTGCTCAACTAGAAGAGAAGATTATCTGGGGTGAGAACGTGGCAGGGGTAACCAATTTTATCTTGCTCTAGATGGCATCTTACTCAACACCATTTGTTTGGTAAAAATATGCAGGACCTTCACTGCGATGGAAATGATTATTATATTATAATTGTGTGCCGTGAGTCATTGTTTGTCGTGTTAGCCCACTTCAGGCACCCCCCCTAAGGTACCTAATTAGGTGGAGCACCTCCTCTAAGTTGATCCACCTAAGTAGGTCCATGAACCTGGAGACATCCCAAGGCCCTGGGTCATCCTAGCTAGGTCCTGGGACTTCCCATGGGACATCCCATTCCAGTATTTTTACCCTCTGGGAACTCCCATGAACCATACTCTGGGACATCCCAACTTTCTACTATGTGATGCCTTACCCCTGTCCCTGCACTTAACTTCAGTTTTTGTCTATTTGTTTAGTTTATTTTCATCTGAAATTCCCGGAATAACCAGCCTAGTGGTAGAGTGATAGGCTGACTATAGTAGCATTTTGTTTTCACATTGAAGTGGCTATAATATGATTTTATCCAATATTACATGTAACTCTGTGTAATGCTACTTTACTGACATATCTCACCAGGATTTGTGCCTTGGGATGTCCCAAGATGATGATGGGACCTGGGATGTCCCAAGACTGATAATGGGACTGGGGATTTCCCAAGGTTGGCAATGGGACCTGGGATGTCCCAATACTCTTGTCCTAAGGCTGGGACATCCCAACTACCCCCTGTCAATGGTGGGATGTCCCAACTTCCTCAGTTGGGACGTCCCAGCTGGACATAAATTTGGGATGTCCCAGCCTAGTTAACTATTCTAGCCTGGGATTTCCCTCAATGTTGGGATGACCCACCTTGGGATATCCCGATTTCAAGAAATTATCTAGACTGGGATGTCCCACCCTTTCCATCACTTTCTTGGGACATCCCAATCCTTTCATATTTATTGTTTGCTTCTTCCCAATAAAGAATAGAAATGGATAGCATAATTTACTTCATTGATTATGCCCTATTGCTGATGGTCCTCTGCTGGTTAACCATCTGTCCACAATTCATAAGGACTGTAGATACTCATTTATCTAACCTGTTAGTAATATGTTATAACAGTTGAAACCTGTTACTGTGCTGATCTGTAACAAGTTTATATCATGTTATAATAGTGTTTAATTGTATAAGATTGGAGCCTCACCTCACACAAACAAGCAAGCAAATATAATTCTTTAGAAATTATCAGAGTTCCATCTCTATTCCACACCCAAGGCCCAAATGGCAATGAGGTCAGATATATCAAAACAAACTAATGACTCCAATCTGAGAGATTGTCACAACTACCAACACAGATTCATACCGTGACCTAATGCTTGGTAGTAGTAATGTCACATGAGGTTGTATTTTTCTTACTGTAATCAAGCCTTTTCAAATTGTTGATGAAAGCACTTGAGCTGTGCAACACCCAGTAGGAATAAACCTAGAAATAAAGTGTATTGATGAAAGATGTATACACTTGCAAAGACTGAGGTGGTCATTAATCTGTACATATGCTTTTCAAAACTGCCTATTTGTACTAAGGAGTGACTGACCTTCAATAACTCACACATGACAAGTTTGGGACAGATGATGACAAGCCCAGCTACTAACTGTAACATGTCTGAAATTGGACCAGGGAATCAGTTATCATTAGTATGTAGTAGTATCCTACAGATTTATGATGGTTCATCATGATATGCAGGTACATTTATTATGTGACCACGATGTGCCCTTTCTCAATTGACGATGTCAGTGAGATTTTATAGCTACAGTCCTATAATAAAAAATAATCATTTTTGTGTATTTACATCCATTGTTATTGCAGACCTGATTTACGGGACAGAATTACATATGAATATTCTAATAAGTGGATCTGATAATGGGCAATGCAACTTGCAAGCAGTCATTTTATTCTATTCATGTAATTAAGAATGAGGGTATGCATCTATGGAATTTGAACATCAATTTTCATCATTGATCACAGAGACTTGATAATCCAACCGTTTTGGGATGGTGAAACTTACATGTTGACCAAAACAGCAGGTGGGATTGTAGTAGGGGACAACAGAACGATGACACTCATTGGTATTTTAGACACCAATCTGAAATTCATTGATTGACCATGATCTCTCTACTGCTCAGAGAAACTTGTTAAATAATCAAAATGCAAGACATATCTAGACTCCCAATTGAGGTGATTTTTTGTGTTCAAGATTATTCATTGCAATGAGGATTAATTAAGGTAAGATGTCTATAGAGCTGTACAGACACCAGGAGTACAAGAACTGGTTTCAAGAACATAAATGGAGTAGAAAATGGAACCAAGTGACCACCATTGTGTGCTTATTCAAAAACATCATTGAATGAACCAAAGTTCAAAGATCAGTATTTTGGTATGTAAGTATTGAGAATAAAATCTTCTTACAGGCTTAGGAACAGTGCTAGAGACATTACTGAATAGAATTATTCCTTCATATGAGCTGGACTGATGCAGATAGAAGGATTCCAAACTTTATTGCCCAGAATTCACCAAAATGTTGGGAAAGCACTGTTGGGACATCCCACCAGGCAGTAAGATTCTGGGATGTCCCAAATGATCAACTTGGGACATCCCATGAGGAAGTAAGATTCTGGGATGTCCCCGATGATCAATCTGGGACATCCCACAAATAATGATTGCATGGGACATCCCATCATTCAGTTGTCAGGTTTGGGATATCCCAACCTCAGAATGGGGGACCTGGGATGTCCCAACCTAACATGGGGGACTTGGGATATCCCAACCTGACATGGGGGAGTTGGGATGTCCCAATACTTGGCAGGGTTGATTGGGTATGCTAGCTACAATTGAAGTGGCTCTTTACAGATTTTTACATCTGTTACATCTTATAGTTTATCTCACAAGAATAAGAGTTTCATTTACTCAGATTGTGTAACTAGTGACACAGGGACTCATTATGCAGGATGAACCTTACTCATTGATGTGGATCCAATAGGTATATACTACCATTATTATAGAGTACTAAGCTATAGTGAACTAGTTACAAGACAAGGGTAGCAAAATGTACTGAACTGGGACATCCCAGGGCCAGTCAAAGAGATTCTCCCAAGGCCAAAAATTAGAGCTGGGACTTCCCATGGGAAGTCCCAACAAGACCCTAGAATTTAGCTAGGATGAACCAGGGCCTTGGGATGTCTCCGGGTTCATGGACCTACTTAGGTGGATCAACTTAGAGGAGGAGCTCCACCTAATTAGGTACCTTGGGGGGGTGCCTGAAGTGTGTTAGCCTGCTTTGCACTGGGTGCAAGAACCTGTAACTTTTTGGAATTACAGTAAACTTACAGAGGAATTATGGATTGTCTACATGTCTGTAATTCTAGTGGAATTACAGTGATGACTTACAGTGAGATTTTGATCATATATAGAAATTTTACCTCATAAAGTCACTCTGTAAGTTCACTGGAATTACAGACATGTAGACAATTCATAATTCCACTATAATGTCACTATAAATCCATGGAAATACAGGTTCTTGCACCCAGTGTTGGGCTTTTCATTATAGCAATTTCCAAAAATGGTCTTTGGAAAAAAAACTTTCAGAAAACTTCGAGAGAACTTACGCAATGACCTACAATGACACGACTCGGATGTCGAAGTGCCCAACGTCCCCAATGTACATTTGTCTTAGCGTCTAACTTCATATCATCCGTACACAGGTCATTTCTACTTCACGAAATTACTCCTCCCTGTTCTCCTGTCAACCGCTGAATCTACTGGGTCATCCATACGCGTCGTCAACACAGCTTCCTCAAGACACACTATGTACCCCAATCTCGATTTCAACTCGTTCAAGGATGGAAAAGCTTGCAGGAGATTAGGAAAGATTCATTTATATGGACAGAGCAAATTCGTGAGCTACCCCCTCTGTCTTCCGATTTGAAGTCTCATTAACTAAAAGTCTCGACTTAATGTCCATTTGTTCTTATATACTTCCTTCATGGTCAGGGTAACATTATCTTTTCAAACGAACTCGCTTGTAGATATGGTGACAAAGGCATCGTTTCGACTTCTCTCCATCCTGGAAACCTAAGGACAGAGCTCCCCCGACATCTTCCTGCCATTGTGCCTTATCTCTATGTATGTCTTTCTGTTTTTATCTTTCCTCTTACCACTACCATAAACATGATCCCCTCCTACACACACATCGCTTTCTTAGATTTCAAACCAAAACAAGTTTCTTACTCACATCCACTCTTGCTTCTCCTCTTACACACAGCCCCTCGTAGCCTACCCCTCCAAAATGGGCGCTTTGACCCAACTCTGGGCAGGGACAACTCCGGATCCGGAAGGAAAAGAGTTGAACGGTAAATACCTCGTACCCTAGGCAAGGATAAAGAAGGCTATGGGCCCTGTAGACGATGAAAAGTTGGGCAAGGATCTGTGGGAATGGTTAGAGGAGCAAGTTAAGGATTTTTAGGAATCGTGTGTTGTTTGTGACTATGTATATCACCTGTGAGCGAAATTGGCTGGACCCCGGATCCGTGGAAAGTTATAGGTTTTTTGTGCTGGGGCACAAGGGTAGACTTTGATACACGAACTTTGGACTGTTCGTCTCGTCGTGCATAAATACAAAGAGGTATCAAGCGTTTTGGTATTTCTGTATTTGTTTCCCTAATTGTGCTGGTCTTACTCACCATTACCTGTAGCATTACTACCGCACACAAGACGCTTTTTATATCGGCTCAGAATCGACAGAGAAACAGCACAGAGAAGAAAAGTTAACGAGAAGGAAAGGACCCACATAGACATAATGCAATACCCGCTGGTCTGTGGTGGTCTCCTCAAATGGGTTTTGAGATTTGTAAGGAGTTTTCCTCCAGTCATTCATGAAATTTATAGATAATAAATACTGAAAGTGAATAGATAAACAGAGGGATGACGGAATCCAAATCAATATAATTAAGGGAAAATCTCAGAAGAAGGAACAAGATCCTTTGGTGAGTGACAAATGAAGCTCTAAGCCACAAGCCTGTGAGCAAGCTTGTCGTTTCCAACTTCAACTTCTGGATCGGAATTCTTCTGGCCACAATCACTTGTGTAAGCCGGCAGCACCGATGAGTCGTTTGACTTGTCTCGAAGGTCTACACATTGTGTAGGTGCTGTGCCATTGTATGAGCTGACCACCTTTTCAGTAATGCTTCGCCCCAAGCAAGTATGCACTATAATGAATGTGGGAGCGATACCCTGCAATGAAATGGAATTCAACACATGTTAGACTGGCGCTAAAATTCCAAGAAAGCCAATACATGCACGCACAGCCAGTTGGATGGCGATCGGTGTAAGATCGACTGGGATAGGTATCACATCCACATTTGCTGTGATGGCTGCGTGTATAACCAGAAAGAGAGGGTAGAGAATTCCAGCTTCAAGCCTAAGGAATTATATCAGTAGTTTGGAGGTTGGATGAGATTTTAAACGGACGAGATTGCAAAAACTGCCTTGTACTTGTTACAGATGATGCGGCTTTGTTTAGAGTACTTTGTTAACGTTCGTGTCTTTATGCCAATCCACCAAATACGTCCGGCTTGTGCCACCAAGTGAGCTCAGATAATTCAATTAAACCACTAGGAATCACATACCAATTGTCAGCGTCAGAATAAGGTTGAGAGCGGCATTGGCATAGTAATATTTGAGAGTATAATCAAGCCCTCTCAAATACAACTGGAAGTTGGCTTCAGTGGTGGTGTTGGAAAAACCCTTTGTTTTTATTCCGACAGCTACAAGACCAAAGGCTATACATGGGCTCATTATGAAAATATATTCTAGAATGATGAAAACATGAACTCACAATTCAATGAGATTGACGCAAAAACAGGCAATAAAATGATCCATTTTCTAGAACCCCAGACAATGTAACATCGATGTATCTGTTGACAATCAGATATGTCATAAATTAATAGCTCTCTTACTCACAAGGACAGAATCTGTAATAGAACTGCAAGAACAGGGAATCAGGTGAGTAACAGAGTCTTATACAATCACTGAGTATCTACTTAACCTACTTTGCTATTACAAAGCATGTTAATGCAAGTCCCCTAAATCATATCAATTGGCCATTACTCAGTTATGAAAATTTAAGATTCAAGAATCACCCACGTAATAATAGTTTGTGTTTTATCCTGTGTGATATATATGTTAAACTGATTCAAATTATGGGTTCTTAGTGTGTTATAGAAGACTACTGCATCCATAACACTACTGGATACATTTAGCAGTGCACCAAGTGTTGAGATAACAAATGACAATGTTGTCCAGACAAGATGCAGCTGCCTGCGGGAAACAAACTGGTGCTTCAGAAGAAAATAGGTTGACAGGCCAAAAAGAAAGGTGTAGAAACCTATGATATTGATACACATTAATTATTGTCATTTAATTATTTGACAATAGGCACAGTAAGATGTAAGTGCTCTTACCAAACACAACCAGGGTTAACTGGTTGAAACATTTTCAGCATATGGGAATCAAGTCAAAAAAAGCACCAAGACTCACTGAAAGTGAAATAACTGGTCCTAGGAGTGCAGCTTCTACATTGAAAAGTGAGGACTCTTCAATTGTAGTGTTTCCCATCTTTTTGCAGAAGATTACAGTTAGCTGAGACACATGCATAATATTTTATAAGTTTGGGTATTTTATAGTAATCATTCAGCTCAGTTTCAGCTGACTTTGAAGAAAATGATCAAAAACCAATGATGTCATAGATGACTAGTCAACACAAAGTTTTTGGAGTATCAACTAATTGGAACCTAGAACCTCCCGTACACACGCCACTATTGATTGCAATACAATAGCTATCAGGAATGGTGCTACATATTTTTAAATGGAATAAAGTTGCTGAACATTCGATCAGAAACCTGATGTTGCTGAAGATCTATGTTGCCAAACCCTCGATCATTTATCACAACTAGATCATTATGTTGGTAATAACATATCTTTGGATCTAATGATTTGTTTTCGGTATGGGTAGGTCTGACTACAGGCAACTTTTCATAGTCAGGAAACTTCTGGGAAATTGTAAGGATAAGTATTTTAACTTGCCAAGACAATTTTCCAAAAATTTTCAAAATGACTTCCTCAGTGGGGAGATTGTATAAACATGTCAGTTTCCAAGCCACATTTCTGTCCTCTATCCACCATGTCATGCAGGTCATGGGCTAACAATGTGGCTTGGAAATTGACGTTCTTTCTAACTGATTTCCTCACTGATTTAGGAAAATTTGGGAAATCATCTCAGAAACTGAAAATTTCCTTATGATTTCCAGAAATGTCCTGGCATCAGAAAGCTGTTCTTGCGCATAGTGTCCCAGTACAGAGGGTCATAGTATCCAAGGGTTCACTCAAAGTCTTGTTCATCAATCTGAAGGGTATAGACAACATCCAAATTTAAAAAATTATTATCAAATGTATCTGTGGAAGTACCTAGGTCAGCAAATTTGAAATACCCATTCAAGAACATCTCCAGGAGTTCTCACCTTGCGTGATGGCGTGGTGGATCAGGCCTGGCACTGGATAAGCTGATGTCCATCCATTTTTAATAGCATATTCAAATTTGTACTACTATACTATCCAGGGGTGTTTAAGGGCACGGTAGGCCCCACTGATGCTGCATCAGAAGATTTTTAAGTTCAGAGCCACATCTGAATATATATGATTTGTTTCATACTAAATAAAAACATCAATATTAGACCATATCTGTCAAGAACAATTAAGTAGAAGTGGGCCATTGCTATGTGTGGCATTTAGATTTGCAGCCACAATTAGAATCGATCTTTTTTTCCAGCTCCACCATCACCAAAAAAGCAAAAAATATCTTGATATTGGAGATATGGGGTGTGATATTCCAGGATCATGCATCAATCATGCCCCATATCTCCAATGTCATGGGGGTATATAGGTACAGACATTTTGGCGATGACATGAGTGACGTGTAGCACTGATTTTTACCAAAAATAGACTCCTCTTCAGTGGCGGCATTGCAATCGGGGGTGGTACTCCACTGGCTGTATTCTATTTTTACAGGTAAAAATTGATGTTATGCATCATCTAGCAAGATAAGAATTTCACTGTTAGTGTTACCGCAAACACCTAGTACTTTTACAAAGTGCGTGATGCGTGACACGTGAATTGGATAAAATGCCAAGTACAGTAAGTAGTAGAGAAATAACTCACCCAAACTATCTTGATCCAACCCCAGACACACCTTTGCTACTCACTCTTCAAACCTCACTGGTTCTTTTATAACTATGCATCTGCTGTACCTGCTTTTCCTTGCAATAGCTGCTGCTTGTCCACTGGAGAAACAGGACACCAAGACAACTTCTCCCGGAGAATTTGCTGGGAGTTGTGGGTATGTTTGGGAAAAAGTTCAGATTTTGTTTTTGTACTTACTATCCTATTTGTAGTCCTATTAGCAGCATGAATCAGATCTACTCCACATATAATTCTGCTACAAAAGATGGTCATGGCTATACCTCAACCACTGAGTAAGATTTGTGAAAAATTTTGCGGCATCCCAGCTCTGAATGTTTTCTGACCCACTCGTTAGTCAACTTGAGACTTCCACTCGACTAGACGAGATCAAGCGGCAGCCATGGTTACAAGTAAGCGATTTTATTTTGCTCTAAAAGCATCTTACTCAACAATTGCTCGGTAAAAATAACTGCAGGACTCTCATTGCGGTCCATATGGTGACTGTGCGCCATGAGTCATTGTTCGTTGTGTCAACATGCTATCTTTTGTACTTCATAATGTAATGATTGCGAAGCTCACGGCGGGGCTTCAACGAGGGGAAAAAAACTTTCCCATCAAACATATTCGATTTCTGAGTTTAAGAGAATTCCATGTTCCCATCCTCGACATCGCGACGGTCAATGGATTGACATCGACATTTCGATATCGAAATACAAGTGCTGCCAACCTTAGAGAACGACAGGAATTACTTTCTTACGGTGTCAGCCCGGCACTCGTGAATCTAATGCTATCCTGAGTCATTACTGTATCTGCGTAGAAATCACCCAGTAAAAACTTCATCGCTTTGTTGGTGTTACTCTTACCTCGAGGAACTGCAAAGTGGCCGTGAATCAAAAATGTCCACCCGATCATCCGCGTCAACGTGGGCCAGCTTGCGAGCGAACTCATTTACATATCTTCCCACTCCTCTCTCATTCGTAAACTTACCTCAACTCAGCAGTCATCATTAGCAAAATCGAAGTTATGGGACTTGTCATCTCGGTTCTCAGACTTGCAGCTCAGCTCGAATAACATTTTCCACCCCAACCGAGATGGTCAACTAGTCAAATGCCGGATTTAAATGGGAAGGTAGTAATGATTGTTACAGGTAATATTGGTACGTCAGGGCCCCTCTGGTTCTTCCTCCTTTCTCTTTCTATTCGTTACATAATGTCAATAAATACCTTGTGTACTTTGATAGGTATTGAGAAGGATACGATCCAAGTTATGATTCTACTTAATCTGACTTCTTTCTTTCGCGTTCAGACCCTCTTGGAACACAATGCCAAAGTCTACATGGTCTCTCGAAATGAGGAAAAAGCGAAAGCAGCTATAAAGGATCTCAAACAGAAAACGGACAAAGAAGCCATTTTCCTCAAGCTTGACCTCGCGGACCTGAAAAGTGTGAAAGAAGCAGCGGAGGAGTACATGAGGTGCGTTATAACTTTTAATAGGCTCTGTCTTGTCGAAAACACGCTTTCCTGACACGTCATTCCTTTTTTTTTTATAGGAAAGAGAAAGAGCTCCATGTCCTATTTAACAACGGGTATGTACCAAAAACTAACATTCAATCAGAAACCTGATGTTGCTGAAGATTTATGCTGCCAAACCCTCAATCATTTATCGCACCCAGATCATTATCCGTGGATCCGTGGGTTTTGAACAATTTTGTGAGTATTGTCAGACTGCTCCCGGGCTTGACCCCATGGCCTAATGGACTAAAACATTCATTTTGAGAATTAGGCTACCAACTCGGCCATCTGTGAACTGGAAAAGAGGATTTTGAAGCTTTCTGGAAGGCTTTGGAATTGCACATTACGAGGCCGGAGTTTACGAAGGACTCGTCCTTACTCAACTTGAGCTCGCAGCAGGTGGCTGTGTCGAAACCGTGTGCCATCCCCATCTGGAGCTCAAACACGGAAGATTCCGCTCAGAGTCGGGCCGCTTCATCACAGCAGTCAAAAACCTGGCCTCGTATCTGCCACGCGCAGCGATGGCCCACTTCAACTTCATGGGTATTATGTGCGGGTATGGGTTTGCTCGGGTTTGAAATTACAGACTTGGACCCATACCCATCATACCCATACCTGCAACCTGTGCAAACCCGCCATAACCATGCTGTTCCATATTAATGACTCAATCTACTTATCAAATATTCACCTGTATAACTCAGATGATGTGATCTACTATATGTACTATCTGTTTGCTAGCTCAAAGCAGTAGTCTGACACAGAAGTGACAGGTGCTTGTAACTCTAAGCTATGTATAATAAAATAGCATGAATTATACTTGCTGAAAGTAGCTGGCTTCAGAAGAGCAAATACGAGTCCACAATTTCTCTGATACCTTACTAGGAATTTTCTGACAATGAATAACACTGGGTGCAAGAACCTGTAACTTTTTGGAATTACAGTAAACTTACAGAGGAATTATGGATTGTCTACATGTCTGTAATTCTAGTGGAATTACA
>ML180319.1:5918-18832 GCA_004369135.1 Dendrothele bispora CBS 962.96 | reverse complement strand
AGTCTCTTATTGCCGAACCTTTAGGTTTGGCTCCTTACAAGAATGTCTGGTGAAGCACCAGCATAAACCTTCTAAATCAGAGAGTGCAAAACAGCGAGACAAGGACATCAGGAAACCGGTCCATGGATAATGCATCGGTAAGTTATCGAAAACTTTCGGAAAAGTTGATAAGAGTGGATACCGGTGATATTGTTCCTGGAATTTTCAGATGTTATTCCCGCTACTCGGATATATCCGAGTATCTAAGGGTTTGTTCAAAAGAAAGTGTAAAAAACGCCACCCGCACGTGAAAAAGCACGTGAAATGACGTAGAATCTAGACCTCCATGCAGCGTGGGCATTTTCGGGTCGGTCGGGCCACTGATAGTACTTTATCCTCCTGACCCAGACCCCGTGCGGCGGATGAGTCCACTTTTGGCTTCGGAGCCTGAACTCCAAAGCAGAAAAGCTGAATCATTTTTGTCGTCGTACATTCTTTTTCCACCCATGTCCTCTTCCGCGATATACTGGTACAGGTCTCGTTCAACCCCCTGGGTCTTCAACCAAGATTCTTTGACATGGTTCAAGTATGCCCGTCTACATCGCAAGTGTTTTACCTATGAAATTCACGCAATCTAATCCAAAAATTTACAGACTGCGACAGCACTAGGAAAATTGCGTCCTCCAGATGGTAAACTGGGTTCATGGTCATATCGAGCATGTTCTACACTCAGTCAGCGGAGAAGTTTCCTTTCTATATCTTTCTGTTTTACCGACGCACAGCCAGGGATGGATTTAGAGAAACAAAGCCACGTTTCGGCATCCCGTGCGTATCTTTACTCTTTACTCTACTAGCACTTTGCTCACTCGATTTCGCTCCAGGTTTTTTGGTTCATCAGGTCCTGGAAGTTCATGTCATACTATTTTGAGAAACGGGCAACCCAGATGCAGTTGGCTGCGAGAGCAAGGATTGTTAGTTGGGATAAGTATGTATTTCGTCTGTTCTCCCTTCGATGGGCATTACAGTCTTACACGAACCCCCCCCCTCTCACTTTTTAGCTCCACCCGTGGTCTCGACTCGTCAACAGCTCTCGAGTTTGTTCAATCGAGAAGGTATACTATCAGCATCTCTTTGAAAAAATGGCATTTTCCGTTCTCTGATCCTTGATCATGTAGGTCTGCATCATCCACGAAGGAAAATGCACCTACTTTGGTCCTACCTCTGAGACCCATCAATACTTCATCGATATGGGCTATGAACCCGCTAACTGTCAAAACACGCCTGGCTTTTTAGTCGCTGTCGCTGATCCGAACGGACATAGCCCTCGATCTCTTGCCTCCTCTCCTGCGTCTTCTCCCTCTTCCCAACCTCCTGCACCAAAAATAGCCACCGGGTTCGTGGACTACTTCAACCAGTCTTGTTACGCTCTCCCCGACCGTCAAGATGTCAATCAGTACAAAGACGAAATGGTCGGAAATCAAAAGCTAAAAGACGCGTATCAGAGAAGCGCTAGAGGGGAACGTGTCTTGACGTCGAAGAAAGCCACTTATATCGTTTCGTTGGGGTTGCAGGCTAGGGAGGAGGCTGCAGATGCTTAGAGGGAATTGGTTGGCGACATTTTTGAATGTGTTGTAAGTGGGAACTAGTTCTCTCTTCTACCGACCGGGGCGTACTTCTCTCGCGGCGGTGTTTTATACTTGTATGCACTCCTCGTGTGCTTCGTCTCGTGCCCTCGCTCATCTGTTTTTTGTCTCTTCACAGTGCTTTACTCTTCTCAGCTCTGACTATCATGGCTCTCTCTGTTCAATCAACGACCAATCCTCCTTCGACACGTGCAATGGGCGCTGTACCACCCCTTCATCGATCAAGCCGCTTTGTTCCTGGTGGATCTCCCGACCTCGTTCCTTACGATTAGTTTCTTTGGCGTCATCATTTACAAATTGCAACAGACTGTTGGACAAGTTTTGTACGTGAAAACCTGCTTTTTGCTCTTTAGCAAGGCTAATTTGCGGATTGGGACATATATCTCTAGCGTGTTCCTTTTATTCATCTTCTCTGTCGCTCTCGCTATGAAAGGCTTCTTCAGAGCTTTGGCGGCTGCTTGTAAGAGCGAATGTGAGTCATCGTTTGTCCCGATCGCATTCTCATGTCCTGGGATTCCTGTGTCTGGGTACTAACCTGATTGTTTCTACAGCTGTCGCGCAGACTTTTGCCGATATTGTTATCTTGGCGTTGTCCATGTATGCAGGGTATATGATCCCTCGGCCGAGTATGATAGGTGCCCTTAGATGGATTTCGTACATCAACGTGAGCTACCTGTTCCCTTCCCAGTTAGTATCTTTCTCCTAACATTGCTCAGCCATTCCGTTACGGTTTTGAACCCGTCATGACGAACGAATTCCGGACCCTCAACGGTACCTGTGATTCCCTGATTCCTAGTGGGCCGGGATACGAAAACGTCACGCTGATCAATCAAGTGTGTACCGCGGTGGGTTCAGAACCTGGTAATCCCAACGTCGATGGAAAGAGATTCGTTGCGTTGTCCTATGAGTATAGTTATTCTCATACCTGGAGGGTGAGTCTAACCAGTCTTAGTACGTGTCAATTAATACAGAACTTCGGTATCCTCATCGCTTCCGCCCTCGGATTCATCACTCTCTGTCTGTTCTTCGCTGAACTCAACCCCCGCAACTTCTGCCGTCTTGTTTCTTCGGAGTAAAGCCAAAAACGCGCTCCGTCCTAAACCGTCTTCCTCATCTGACAAAGAGAAAGGTTCGGCTATTGCTGTGGTGGAGGAAGTCTCTCGTGAAAAAGAGACGGAGGCCAAGGCTACGAAGGAGTTGGCTAAGGATTCAGCGACTATGGATGTCTTTTCTTGGCAGAGCATATGTTATACCGTTCCTGTGAAAGATGGAGAGAGGAGGTTGTTAAATAACGTTTCTGGGTTCGTAGCTCCTGGCAAGTTGACCGCATTGATGGGAGAATCGGGAGCTGGGAAGGTTTGTTTTCTTTCATCATGCGCTTGATGGCTGCGGGGAGTTGTATCGCTGATCTTTTTTGCTCTGGTAGTCCACTCTCAACGTTGTCGCTCAACGTGTTAGCACTGGTGTTGTCACTGGAGATAAATTCGTTAATGGTCAGCCCCTTCCATGGGATTTCCAATTGCAGACGTGAGTCTTCTGCATCGACATAGCACCTTCTGCATCTCTTAACAGTTCTAATGAAAACAGTGGTTATTGTCAACAAACCGATACACATCTCGGGGATCAAACGGTCCGAGAAGCTCTCCTTTTCTCTGCCAAGCTCCGTCAACCAATGTCTGTTCCAATAGCCGAGAAGGAAGCTTAGTGAGTCGCCATGACGCTTTTATACAGTATGTTTCATGCTGGTTTCGTCTTGAAAAGCGTCGATCAATGTCTTGAAACGTGTGGACTTGAAGCATTCAGAGACGCTACCGTCGGATCCCTTAATGTCGAGAATCGTAAACGTACGACGATTGGTGTCGAACTTGCTGCCAAGGTGAGTGTATCCCAATCTCGATTTCGATCTATTTCTTAGCTTTTGTTGACTTTGTCTGACCTCCATCCCTTCTGGATCAGCTGAAACTACTCTTGTTGTTGGACGAGCCAACCTCGGGATTGGATTCTCAAAGTGCTTGGGCTATCATTGCGTTCTTGAGGGACCTTGTGAATAACGGTCAGGCAATTCTTTGCACGTAAGCCTTTTTCCGTTCTATTGTCTGAGCATTCGGTAACCATATCTGTATTTCAGCATCCATCAGTCCTCTGCAGAATTGTTCCAGGTACGCTTGTCTTAGTCCTGATTGATGACGTTGTTCGGTCTGATCATTGATTTCGCAGGTCTTCGACTGTTTAATTTTGCTTCGCAAAGGAGGCGAAACTGTTTACTGCGGCGATCTTGGTCACAACGCTACAACTCTCATCGATTACTTCAAACGCGATGGCTCGAGGCATTGTCAACCAGAGGAGAACCCGTGAGTAATTGCTTCTTGATCCCTTATCGTAATGTACTCAACCTCGTTCCCAGAGCCGAGTTCATGTTGGACGTTATCGGCATCGACTGGTACTCAGTAGCCTCTCAAGAAGTTACTGCTCTTGAAACCCAAATCGAGAGGATTCATGGAGAGGGACGAGAGAAAAAGATTGTCGAGTCTACTCAGCACAGCGAATTCGCGACGCCTTGGATTCTTCAACTTTGGGAGTTGCTCAAACGAGACATGCAGAGCCACTACAGGAACCCGACTTACCTTACGTCCAAGTTCGTGCTCTCCATTTTCGCTGGGTTGTTCATTGGCTTTTTGTTCTTCAAGAGCAAAAATACTCAGCAAGGAGCCCAGAACAAGCTTTTCGTCAATCCTTCACTTTTGACGCTACATGTCATGGTCTAACCTTGCGACAGTCGATTTTCATTTTTCATGAGTACTTCTATCATTTCGTGAGTTTTTATCTCCAGTCCATGATCCAACAACTCTCCTGACCTTAGAGTGCCACTCGCCAATCAGCTACAAGTTATTTATATCAACATGCGCAACATGTATGAGATTCGTGAACACCCAAGTCGTATGTACAGCTGGACAGCATTGGTAGCTTCTCTCATTGAAATCCCATGGAACATCATTGACAGTTCATTGTTCTTCTTCTGCTGGTACTGGACGGTCGGATATCCTTCAAGTCGTGCGGGATACACCTATCTCATGATGGGTATGATCTTCCCGGTATATTATACGATCGGCCAAGCCGTAGCATCGATGAGTC
The DNA here is from genome assembly GCA_004369135.1 of Dendrothele bispora CBS 962.96. Classification (NCBI taxonomy): domain Eukaryota; kingdom Fungi; phylum Basidiomycota; class Agaricomycetes; order Agaricales; genus Dendrothele; species Dendrothele bispora. Next base: position 14,078 of record ML180319.1, on the reverse strand, counting down.
CAAATGCAGAGATTGCAGCACTCCTTTTCAGTTTCATCTTCTCATTTGTTATTGCATTGTGCGTTTGTCTGTCTTAATCATTCTTCATTTCAGTTATCTGACTGTGTAGGTAGCAACAGCGTCGTTCAGCCTTTCCGCCAACTTGGGTGGTGGAAATGGATGTAAGTCTTCTAATAATTACTATCCATTTTTTTTATGCTGATTCACTGATGGGTATCGTGTGTCTCCGCATATGTATTCGATTAAAGGCGTTCTCGGACAAGTATAATCTTTTTTGCTCTCAAATATTTACAAACATTCATTCCCCTCTTTCCATAGCTATCGGACATCAAGATATCAGATGCTCTGACTTGGAACTCGTTACCTTGAACCCGCCATCTGGTCAGACATGTAGCACTTGCATGGACAGATATATCTCTCCATTCGGTGGATATCTCGCTAACCCGGACATGACCTCCTCTTCCCAATTCTGTCCAATGAATTCGACAGACACATACTCCTCTTCTTCCTTCAACATCTTTAATTTTCATTGGAGGAATTTCAGGCTCGTCTGTGTATTTATTGGTTTCAATGTAGGTAGCCATACTGGTCATACTCTTCAAGCTCTTCTTTTTGGGCGGTATGCAGATTTTTGCAATAGAGAGGTTGCGCAGCGCCAACCATATGCCACGTGCGGCTTATTAAGCGTGCGCTGGCAGCTGTCCTGCATTTGCGTGCGCTAGCCAACCATAGCATTAATTCGAACCTTTTACCTGTATTTCGCACTATACAATGGAATCGATAATACTGGAGCAACAAATATCGTTTCGAAAACTCCTCAGCAAGCTTCTTTATGCTGTAGACGAAGAACAGACGGAGTTGTATATAGGCAAAATGCGTCCCGGAGGTCGGGCAAACATATTGGAGTGGGGAGATGCAGTATGGCTCCAGCAGTTTCGGTGTGTCTTCTATCCATATCATGATATCACTATCTCATTGATATACTAGCTTCACCCAGCGTGAAGTCCGCCAACTCATTCTAGCACTGGACATGCCGACTGAAATACACTGCCCGGAGTCTCGGAACAGAGAAGATGCCATTACTGCGTTATGCATGCTCCTTCATCGTCTCGCATATCCAACACGTCTCTGTGATGTTCAAATGCAGATGGGCTGGGAACGAACCCGATTTTCCCGAATAACACGCGCTACTGCTCTTTTTCTGTACAACCGGTGGAAACATCTCTTACGATTCAATCCTATACGCTTGACACCCGAGAAACTTGTTGACTACGCAACGATAATTCAGAACAAGGGATGTCCACTCGACTGTGTTGTTGCATTTATAGATGGGACATTGGAGGAAACAGCTCGGCCTTCACGGAACCAACGGCTTGTGTATAATGGATGGAAAAGAAAACACTGCCTCAAATATCATGTCGTTACTGCCCCTGATGGTCTCGTTATTCATGTTTATGGCCCAGTCGAGGGACGGAGGCATGATTCAACTGTTTTGAAACAGAGCGGCCTCACAGACATACTCGAAAAACATTTCTGGTCACCGGAACATAAACGACTTTTTATCTACGGTGATCCTGCTTATGCTATCTCTGGGCATATCCTTGCTCCGTATAAAGGATTGACCTTAGATCGTGCACAGCGGAAGTTCAATGGAAAGATGAGCAAGGTCCGGGAGGCAGTTGAGTGGTCATTCAAAGAAGCAAACTCGCAGTTTGCGTTCTTCAACTTCGCGTTGAACCAAAAAGTGTTACTCCAACCTGTTGGGCTTTTTTATCTTGTCGGATTGCTTCTATGCAATTGCCATACCATCTTGCACAGGCCCCAGATCCCACAATACTTTGATTGTACCCCTCCGACTCTAGCTGAATATTTTCAAGGCCGGTTGATGACGAGCATATGGATAGATGGTGCCTTACTTCTCCCTGGGAGGAAGTTCCTGATGACGAAGCAGAGGTTGTGTATGATATAGACGCGGAGGATGACAATGATGATGATGATGATTGAGAGTAGATACAGTATCGTTACTAGATAAAGTTGTATGTAAGGTATGCACATTACAATTAGTAAAAAATGTACCAGGCCGTCAAAGGAATGGACAAAGATAAAACACTTATCATTTCGAGTTGGTTGATGCAACGACAGCAGCAAGTGAAGCAAGAACCTGGTTCTGCTGAGCCTGAGCCTCTCTGTCTCACATGCGCAGCTCCCGGTTCTCTTCACGCATCTCCTTCATCCCTTCATTCAGATTCTGTAAGACACCTATCATTTGGTGCTGCAACTCAATATTCTCTCGATGTATCTGCTCTTCACGTTCGCGCGCTTCACGGAGTCGGACTTCATCAATAGCATTATGTTCCACAAGAATGTCGTCGAGCTTCTTACGGCGAGATTTCTTCGGAGAGGAACCGTTCTCCTTGTCTGAGGCATCGGATGATGACCTATACATTATCAGTAGGCTGCAATCAATAAAAAATGGACATACACACCGTTTCCGTTTCCTCTGTCCCTGGCGCTCACGTATGGATGCATCTCCTTCTGCGACATCTGTAAGATTCTCCCGAGGTACCAAACTTCTCATTGCGGCATCACGTATCTCCAGCCCGGCCTGTTTCTCAAGATCAAGCTTATGTTGATTAGTGTCTTTCGAAGTGAGCTTGCTTTCGTGGTATTGTTCGACCAAATTGTCCAGAAGCTGCCGACAAATTAGCCATAAACTACCAAAGAGTCTAGAGACAATTACCCGTATATGCGCATCTACTTCCTCATTAGTACCTGTCTTCTGTTTCGAGCGAGTCTGTTCTTGCTAAGTAAAGAGCATCAGTATCATTCGAATTAATTAAAAGACTCCGAACAGCTTACCTCGTGAAATTTCATAAGTGAATGAAACCGAGAACGACATGCTGAACCAGTGCGATCAATAGTCGACTTCGAGCTCTGTTGACTGCTTTCCTTCTTGAGTGCTGCAGCCAACTCATCCCAAGCATTCCGCACTTCGTGTCGACCAACCTCGAATGGCCGTAATTTGTCTACCATTTGAACAAGATATCGGTCCTGCCATGGCTTCCAGTTAGGTGAACGAGCATTTCTACTCTGTTGGACATCACCCTGGGTGCTGTCATCACGGTCACTAGTTTCATCATCAGAGGGTTCATCTACCACGTCATCAGCTTCTTCGTCAGGATGGGAATTGACCTGGTCTTCGGTATCAGAAGCAGAGGGAGTTCCAGAGCGGATACTGTGATTTTCACAATCCCAGGGAGGACTTGGAGAGCGGGGCTGAGGCGTAGCAGGGTCAGTTTGTCGTACATTGGGCTCTGGGCTCTGACTAGGTGAAGGGTGAGCTTGAGACCTTCGTATACGCTTAGAACGGCGCGGGACATTAGATAAAGCTCGAGATTGGGATTTAGGATTCTTTTGCGTAGATCTAGAATGCGACCGTGCCATGGTACATCACGGTATGAAGGATAAAAGCACGCCAGAGAGCCTCGGTTGGCTAGCGCACGCAAACACGAGGCAACTGCCAGCGCACGCTTAATAAGCCGCACGTGGCATATGGTTGGCGCTGCGCAACCTCTCTAATGTTTGCCCTCACCTGTTGGTTTAGAGTTAGAACACACAGCATCGCCGAACTATTGTGTCAACGAAAATAGATAGGAAGAAAGTAGTATGAATTCTCGTTTAATTTTTTTTCTCTACAATCAGGAATTATGTCAAATCGTAGAAATAGGATCAACTTCGTAAAAATCTGTGTATCTAGCTTGTTACTAGAACTATTCGTTGTGTTATGAACATAGTTACCTTGAAAATAAACTATTGGGCTCTCTGTGTGAGTCGGCCCTAACATTTCTTACATGGCAGCCACACCGAGTAGCGGGCCCTGCCGCGTGCCGGCGCCTCGCAATTATCACGTTGCCAATAATATTAGTGATATAGTACCTGAAATTTTCGGAGATTATTCGTCACCAATTCATCACTGGTAAAACTTATCCATAAGACACCGTAGTAATGGATTCATGTAGGAAAATATGATGTATCAAAAGGTTCAATGTATCCCTTTATACTAAGTTAAAGTATGAACAGTCATCCTTAAAAACATTAAGTAGAAATGACGGCGCTACATCCAATACAGTCTCACTAGTCCATTCCGACGGTACTGGTCCACCCCACTTCGGAAATAAGTGCACACTCCGAATGATTGTATCTAGAGCAATAATAGATGTCAATTGCGACCCATCAGATGCAGTTGCTTTTTTGACTCTATATAGGCCTGAACCAGGTTCAGGGTTTTGCGAAAAATTTGTGAACCATTCGACATATGCCAGGTGTTTTGGAGGAGGAATATTAGGCGGAATCAAAGTGTCGAGTCTGTCGATTGGTAATGAAAAAACAACCCGGATTCTGCCTATCCTCGTATCTAGAGAGTGAAAAATCATTGTCAATGCATTAAGTACAACTAATACGTCACTGTATACACTGTACCTTTCACCATGCTATTGCCGTCCTTGATTTTGATAAGTGCAGTATCGAACTGTGACGGGCGTACCACCTGACCACTCGCATCAAAGCGACGTGGGTGCATTGAAATAGAGTCGAGTGTCTTCTTTCCATAAAGTTCCGCATTGATAAACTTGACCTTGTCACGGCGTGCCATACAGGAAGTGACCGAAAGGGTAAAACCACAAACCGTCCATAGTCATCCAGCTGGTTTTGAGGGACTTCCGGATCACGATACTGTACAAGGAACCTTTTCAAAACTTGTGTGAAGGATACGGCACCATAACCTTTATCACTTGTGTCCTCGAGCTTTGAAAGGGAGACTGATTTGACAGTTGGGAATCGTGTGACCTTTTGAGAGAAGGTACACATCAGGTCTGCTAATGTCCGTTGTGCACCAGGAAAGTCATAACGGTCCCCAAGTAAGGAAGTCGTAAGGCTAGTAGTGGAGTCGTCTTCAGTGCTAGATACTGAAATACTGCCGGCAAGCCTCCAAGAAATGTAGTTTGTGTGATGTATAATCTTTTCCCGACGTTCTAACCAACGAGTCATCTGTGCATACTCATCTTTATGATTAGTTGAACGATATGCATCTTTGGCAAAGTCAATATGAAGGCGCTCGGTAGTCTCGGTGTTGTAATTGTCGGTTGTCCCATAATACTTGATAGCACGCGAGTAGTGGGAGAGGAAATGAAGCTTGGGAAGATTGAAGTTTTCCCGAACGTCAAGTTCCACGAACACATTTCGGTGCAAATGAAAAGTAGCCAAAGTTTCATCCAGAATGATGTCAAGGGACTCGCTGGTGTGAACGGGATAGCACGCAAGATAGAGAAAATCCAAAAGTGCACGCGTTGCTATTAGTAACGTGTTAGATTGATGAGAGGTCAAACCGGGAATGTCTGTAACAACCCCCAGAATGAAAGCACACATCTGTTTGTGCTCTGTACCGCTGACTCGAGATAATGTCGAAATGCTCTTGTGGAATTACGAGGCCGGCTGTAAGGAGGAATTACGAGGCCGACTGTAAGGAGGAATCGTCCTTACTTAACTCGACTTTGCTGGATGTGGCTGTGCCGTACTAGACACTATCCCCTTTAGGCATCCGGTCCGGCACGGCAACTCAATACCCGCTGTCAGGCCTCGTACCTGCCACGCGAAGCGATGGCCTATATCTTTCATTACGAGGCCGACTGTAAGGAGGAATCGTCCTTACTTAACTCGACTTCGCTGAATGTGGCTGTGCCGTACTAGACACTACCCCCTTTAGGCATCCGGTCCGGCACGGCAACTCAATACCCAGCGCCTGTCATCACAAAGATTATGGTTTACGGCCTCGTAGCTGCCACGCGGAGCGATGGCCTATATTTTTCATCGTCCTTACTTAACTCGACTTTGCTGGATGTGGCTGTGCCGTACTAGACACTATCCCCTTTAGGCATCCGGTCCGGCACGGCAACTCAATACCCGCTGTCAGGCCTCGTACCTGCCACGCGAAGCGATGGCCTATATCTTTCATATACGAATAGTGTGGTTTGGTGGAAGTCGACGGACCCGAGCATCAATCTCGTCAGCACCACAAATCTCCGTGAGCCATGCAATGAGATGCTTCATCACACCTTGGTACATTTGATGAAGAATGTCTGGAGTAATAGAAGCAAAGATATTGGTATAAGGAAGGTTTTCCCAAAATGGATGCTGCACTGGCTTCACATTAACCGCTTCGCACTTCTCCACCCATGCATCTGTCCCAATAGTTTTCACCGCTTCGAGAACCACTTCGACGTCTCGATATGCTCTCTCTCGCACGGATACACGCCAAGCTCATCCTTCTCTGCATCGCAACTTGCACAGTCACCGTAATAAGCTGTTGTCACTAGCACCCAAAAATAAAGGCAGCATAAGTTATCAATTATTTTGCATACCCCGGCCCCTGTCATGCCATGCTATTGCAATAACTAATAGTACTTAGGGGTCAAAGATCTGTTTTTTTTTTCACAAAGCGGCTATGGCTATGTTGTAAAGGAAGAGGATATTTTCTATCAGCCAATCTTAAAAATGTCAAGGCTGGTATAAGTTGTTGGAGGTCAGATCTTGTGACCCGGGATATTATCAAGAATGGACTGGCCAGGGATTGAACCTGGGACCTCCAGATTTCCGATACTGGTGCTCTAACCACTGAGCTACCGGTCCTGTATTCATGCCAACCTCTATGGGTTAACCTATTATGGTTTTACTGGCAGTATGACTCAAGGCTCGGGATTTTTGCCTTGTTCACCAATATAAGTATGTCACTTTGAGTAAAACAAGTTTGGCAAGAAAGTCTGCATCTCATGGTCAAATGATATCAAAAATGTTAGTATCATTTTCATTTCTACATCTTGCACAAAGCAGAGCAGAAAGAATCAAGATGGTTTTCATTGGATCACCGAGAAATATCCCATACACTGTTTGACAGTCTCTGAGCCAATAATTTCTTTTGAGGCCAGGTATCTCTGTTCTCATCTTAAACTCCCTGAAATTGTTTTTATGCATGCATGATCTTATCTTCATGGGGATAAATGTCAAGACATTCTCGAATTCAGGTCTATTCTTTAGAGCAATAAATCTATATTTCAAGATAGGCACATCAAGCAGCAGTAAATTCCATGAAAAGGCAGAATCACTAGCATTCAGACAAAAAAGATTTGTTACAGAGCTTGGAAAAAATAACGACACAAAGGAGTCTGTGCTGGACACGTGCGAGGTATGTAGTAAGGTCAACATCAATGTCATCATGGTCTGTAGTGTCTCGTCCGTCTTGGAATTACCACCTGCTCGGACAAGTCCGGTATCGATATCAATTAGTAATTGTAATACGAATAGTGACGAGATATTCCATCGAGGTCTCCAAACGACAAAACCCCTCCCCTCCTTCATCGGAGTCATTTCAGCTATTTAAGTTGTGCAAAGTGTAGCAGCAGAGTTGTTGTCGTTGTCATTGTCGGAGTCTAGGTATAGGTAGACCGTAGATTACACGGATGGCTCCGCTCGGGACAAGTGATCGATATCGATATATATTACTAAGATTACGATGGCGTGAGATTCGGTAAAAACTCGGATTATAGGTTTTGAGCCATTCGAGGTCTACACAACCCTCCCCTCGTAAACTCGGAGTCGGGGAAACCTCGAAACTAAGCATACTTCAAATGAACCTCCATAAATCCAAAACAGCAACCTTTGACATGATCAATGAAACATCCGATGCATTCAAGTTGATTCAACATTGTTTGTATCCAAGAACCATGGACTGATAGCTTCGGAAATGCAAGAAGTAACTTCAGATGGCATATTATCTATCCCACCTCCAAAATTTCTCTCCCCAAAACCTCTCTTCTCCGCTCGGTCATCCTGATTAACAAGAAACTCGCAAGCAACTCATGGAAACAGATAGATGTTCCAAACACGAACGACATCACAGCAATTCAACTTCAGACTAATAATGGGAAGCTTTCTATCTTTAATGTATACAACGACTGTACACACTCCAACACCCTCAAATTGCTCTGAGACTACATAGAAAGCAACAAAGACTCAGGGCGTGTTCGTGTGCAGCCGCTTAGGTCTGCTTACGACCGGTTACCCTGCCAAATTTACAACCATTCACGGTGATTCACCTGTGGGAAAAAG
>ML180318.1:0-18578 GCA_004369135.1 Dendrothele bispora CBS 962.96 | reverse complement strand
CTCACTATTATAGCTTCTACCACAGCTCTAATCGACTACGTTAAGTCAAAGCTTCGTGAAGCCTTCACAATAACCGATATGGGACCTATTCATTGGATTCTCGGAATCCAGGTCACTCGTGACCGTACCAACCGCACCCTATCCTTGTCCCAACGCGCATATATCGAGTCTATCGCTAAAGAGTTCGAGCAAGAGAATGCTCGTCCTACCTCTATCCCCATGGATCCCAATAACCGACTCAGTTCGTCTCAATCTCCTCAGACCCCCGAAGAAGCCAAAGCTATGGAGAATATACCTTATCGAACGATCGTTGGAAAGCTAATGTATGCCTGTGTAGGCACCAGAGTTGATATCGCTTACGCTGTCCATACTCTCGCTCGTTTCGTAACCAATCCAGGCATGGCTCACTGGAACGCTGCTAAACGCGTTGTTCGTTACCTCAGTACTACGAAGGATTGGTCTTTGACTTATGGGCGTGGAGGAATTAGTTTGGATGGATACGTAGACGCAGATGGTAGCATGAATGATGATAGAAGGTCTATCACCGGGTACGTTTATTTGGTCGATGGCGGGGCGGTTAGTTGGTCTTCCCGCTCGCAAACTCTAGTCTCTCTCTCTACTGCCGAGTCGGAATACTGTTGGAGAGAGCGCTCTCGGACTTTCATTAGATAATCCTTGCCTTAAATAGCTACTTAGTTGTACGTGATAAATTCATTCCTTTTGACCCGAACGACGACTCTACAACAGGTTATGGGCCCCGCGCTCTAAACCTACCAGACATTACCACGAAATCGACGACTTAACGAAAAGGCGTTTTCCATTACATCCAATTCCTGACATCCAATTCCTTGATTATCGCGCATATATCCACCCACGCCCCACATTTCTGTGTTTTTCCGCGTTTTGATTTCCGCATACCCACCTATTCCCATTCAATACCCACCTGACCGACCGACCGACCGACCGACCGACTTCTGACAGATTTTACGACATGGCGAAAGACTCCGAAATGACGAAACTCCAAGGGGATAACAATTACGGCGCATGGGAACTTCGTGCCAGAGTTGCCGCTCGCTCTGCTGGCCTACTGGATACTATTCTAGGGATTGATGAACAGCCGACGACTGGGCCGAATAGCAAACTTTACAAAGCATGGAAGAACAGGCGGGACGCTGCGACAGAGTTGATAGTGAAGAGGATGGAGGACACTACTTTGACTCATGTTAGGGGTTATGAGGAGAACCCGGCAGGATTGTGGGTACATTTGGCTTCACTTTATGCCGATTCTGGTGTTGGGGCTGCTGTTAGATTGTTGAGGGAGTTTGCGGCGGTGAAATATAGAGGAGGAGTTGATGACATGGCGAAGGTAATGGGAAGGATCCGAAGTATTGCCGATGAACTCGAACAAAACCACGAAGACCGACCGTCCGACAATCAAATTATTGCAATTATGCTCAACTCCGTTTCTGGAAATCCGGACTTCAAAGATCTGATCACGACCCTCGAAAATTCAAAAGAACCTCTCACGATTTATGATGTCGAAATTGCACTTATTCGAAGGGCCAGAAACCTAAAGGATGATGGGAGTGCTACGTCGTCTGGGGGAGTAACAGGTATAGACGACGGCCATATTGCATCTGCTATGGCAGCAAACCGGAATAGCATGGTCATCCGATGCTCGAACCCGAAATGTCAACGTGTCGGCCATTTAATTCAAGACTGCTTCCGAGAAGGGGGTGGGAAAGAAGGTCAATATCCGCAGTGGTACCTGGATTTGCGAAAGAAAAGAGATGAGGAGGAAACAATGGCTGCGACTGCGACGACTGTGACTACTGCGACTACTGGTCGCGTGAAGACTTATGTGTTTTAATGGATACTTGAACTATGGGGGAGTTTTCTTTTTATTTTCTACTTGTATTATTTGTCCTCGCCCGTGGGGGAGTGTTGGAGAGAGCGCTCTCGGACTTTCATTAGATAATCCTTGCCTTAAATAGCTACTTAGTTGTACGTGATAAATTCATTCCTTTTGACCCGAACGACGACTCTACAACAAATACGTCGTTAGGTATCTAAGCTGCGTATGAATGTATGTGTAAACTTTCGAGTTCCCTAAAGTTTCATCGAAGTTCATTCGAGTCCAGTCTGGTCAGTATCCTCGGAATTCTCCGAGAAATGTCTATTCAAGCTCCGGATAATCAGGCAGCTATTGTCCTCTACTCGCGATGGTCATTACCACGGAGTAAGGAAGCATTTCGGGAGATATCTTAATGTCGGTTTCATTGTAAGTGCGATGCGTGAGTATGAGAAGAAGTGTAGTAATCAGGTTGCCCTAGTTTATATGTCCGACGAAGTCCATGGTGGCTGATTGAACATTCAACTGTGAGAAAGTCTGATTCGTTGCCAAGTATCGTTTGGTTTGGTGGGTACAGCTTCGCTGTGCAGCTTTGACTCTCTCCTGCTTGAGGGGGAGTGTTGGGTTAATTTTATCGCGTCGAACTTTCGGTGATATTGTTCGATCCTCAGTGTCGATTCGCTCGAGTTGGTAGTCTAGCTTCGTATTGGATTCATGGTTTGTATTTGTATACTCATTTCTTTGTGTAAGCTCGATGCATTACGGTCATTGGCTTGATTACTTCGAGTCGGACAATCCTATGTTCGTTTGTATGAGATGAGCTAGCTACGTCAATTTGGAAGTAGTTTAGACACTCGGAGGTTGTACTTCATACAGCTTACTGAGACCATCTTCCGTGATCTACCCCTGTTGTATCTTTCCGTTTCTTTTTAGTTATCGTTCACCATTAGTGCATATTGAATTTCAAGTTCAGGTGGATGAATACGAGCGCGACGTTGTACTCAGTCGGAAGTACTTACTGAGTATATATTCCATTTGGGCCGCGGCAGGCCCAAATAGACAAGCTAATGTTGTTCACACGACCACCATTTTGGGAGGATTTCCTTTGTACACCGGCTCGATTTTCTCTCCTTCTGCCTTTGGTATCCCTTTATAAATTACAAACTTTATATCTTCTCAATTTGCCGAGATACACATGAGAACCACGTAAGAAGGCCGAGTAAGAGACAAGAAGCACTATGTCAGTATAAGCTTGATTTTTCGACTCTCCTGAGTCTCCGCTGCAGATTTGTTTACCTGCATCTAGAATATGAGGAATCATTCTCCGGCTTGAATTTCCTGCTGGGTGTTCTGAACCCTTGTGTAGAATACAGTTCAGCGGTGATACATGATTACAACTGCTGTCCGTTTTTGTGCACTGTTAAGTTCACTGATTGCCTTGGTATCCGTGCATTTTGCTGTAAGATGAGCGTCACTAAGGAACGTAACGGTAGTTAAGCTGCTTTGAGGGTATAGGCTCTTTGATGGTTGACATATCTCTTGTGTCCGAATCGATGGATCTTCGACCTTGTAAGGGCAATGTTCCCTGTTCAGCGTCATGCGGCAGAACCGGTTCACCGGGGAAGATGTGGCTGACAGTATTAGAGTTGGATGGAGGAGACAAAGTTGAACGAAGCTGAAGAACTGGTGCAAGGAACATGTAGCAGGATTTGGGCAGGCGTGGGAGTGGAATTAGCTGAATTATGTCTTCAATCTTGTGCTCCAGGTGTTGCCCTGAAAGAACTCTTGCAAGAAGCGGACTTGACTACATGCGGTACCTTAAACAGCTTGTTCTTTGTATTCTGTCGCAGGAGAAACCACGTGGCCGTGATTCTATCCAGCAGTTTCCTAGTTGGTAAATAAGGGACGTTCCTGTTCCGACCAGCTAGATTGTTCCTCTCGTATCCTCGACGCCATTCCTCCTCTCCCACCCGAGGGAGCTTTGCTGATGGACGGGTGCATTATGTCATTTTTCATTCTTCAGCCCAACAGAGTGGTTCTCGTCGTCACGGGTGTCGGTTAAATATCTGCATCGAGTCGCGATGGCCGTATACGAGGCGTCAAGTTTACAACCAATTCTCCGGAGGAAGTCTGCAGTTGACTTGGATGCTGGATACTGAAATTCTGGATGAAGTAGACGATGAGATGGACTCTCATGCCTCCGTTGGTGGAACATCCCGGCCCTAGCTCGACATTCCACGTATTCTCCACGTCCGAGTTGTACGTAGCTTGTATCTATGGCTGACACGTCACTGATCGTTGGTCCCTACTCGGAATTTACGATTAACTTGGATCGAGACCTCGCGAATGCTCCGAGAGGAAGGACCTCAATTCCGACTTCTCAACCATACCAGGCTCACCTGCCTGATCCTTCTGGCCACATTCCTCGTCCTCCTAATGCATTCATCCTCTTCCGTTCTGCTTTTATTCGCTCACAAAAGATCACGGGAAAGGTAGAAGGGAATCACAGTACGCTCAGTAAAATTATAGGTGCGCATATATCTACTATTTTTCACGAGACTGGTAAAAAAAGACTGACTATATGCGCTTTTTTAGGCATGTATTGGCGAAAACTCTCTTCTTCTGAACGTGCAGTGTGGGAAGAGAAGGCAAGGATTGCTCAAGATGAACACAGGACGAAATATCCCGACTGGCGATTTAGAACAAGCTCGAATACAATAGGATCTAGACGCGGGAAAAGAGGGCGCCGAGGCGGATTCATTGCGAATGATGGCAGGGGTCGTGGTGCGAAACGGAAAGGGAGGGAAGTTATGGGTGCTGGGGATCCAGGTGGGGCGGAGACGGATCCCGACGGGAGTATGGGTGCCCCAGACAGGGCATCGAGGAAGAGACGACTCAGATATCACGACGATGAAGACTATCAAGAAGACGATGAAGAAGAGCTTAGCCCCGGCGAAGATGGAAATTTTGAGGACACCCAGTCACGTACACGTGTTGGATCAAGCTCGAGGAGCAAAGGCAAAGGCAAGGGAAAAAGGCTAGGGCCCCTCCTCGAATTTCTATATCGGAATCGTCATCCCCTTCATCATCATCTTCTATGTTGATTCCAAATTCAACGTCGGCTTCTACGTCTGGTCTTGCCTCGATTTCCACTACCCTACCGTCTACTTCGGGTTCTAGCGTGTCTGTGTGGCGTACACATGCCTCGCACCAGTCGACGTCCAGTTCTACTTCCGTCATTCCACCCCAGTCGTCAACCAATCTATCTCCATATGCGTCATCCCTATCTCCATCACCATCTACATCGGCAACTCCTCCGACAACCTCGCCTGTATCGGCATCTTCATTCTTTCCACCTAGGGTAGGCGTCAATCCTGACGAAACAGGTGATGAACCTACTACTCCTGAACATCACGACAACAGCGTGGTTTCTGAACCCGAGCAGAGTCCAGCCGATGGCATCAGTGTCGAGACTAGTAACCGTTCTCGTCGTCCGCGCTCATCTACAGTACCCACTCGTTCATCGACGTTGGCCGCGGAAGCTCCAGTGAAAAACACGAGAAGTAGATACTCTTTGAGGAGGAAGAAAGCTCAGGATCGAACCAGTGGAAGGGGAACACGGAATAGTAACCCTGCAATATCTGCTTCTCATGATGACTATTCCACCGTCGGGCACCCCTCGGCAGCTGAATTGCTAAATCCAGCGAGCCAAAACACCATTCGTAAAAGAGTAACTCCAGCTCCTCCTAGTCCGGGGTCTATCCCGACTTCGGCCCGTACCTTCTCTGTTTCCCCTGCTAAATCCAGAGACAAATTCCGGGGGGACGATGTTCAACTGATGTTAGTGGCAAAAGACTTGGTGTGGGGACACAAGAAGCTCCTCCATCGGGACTGAGGAGGAAAGGGAGAGAGAAAAGGAGCGTGATGATCGTCGTATTCGGCACATAGCAGCCCTGCTTCAGGAAGGGAAGGAAGGTGCCGAGTTGGAACAAGCTATGGAGAGGTGGGTCGAGGAGAGGAAAGGAAGGATATACAACAACGTTCGGAACATACACAGATTTTGGATGCGGAAAGTCGTCCTGCTCAAACTCAGGCTCAAAGCGGGGTTGAGAATGTTGGTGCTGTGGATAAAGGAAAGGGGAGAGAGAGAAGTATCAGTCCAGGCGATGATGAATGGACCCGAGTCCAACAAAATCACGCCCGAATCACGGAACGAGGACTCGGAAGTCCAGGAAATCACCCGACCAATGTCCACCCCAGTTTTGATTTTAGTAATTCAAATTCGGATTCAGAGACCGATACGGAAACTTTACGTGGAAGAGCTGGTGGCGATTGGGGGTTCTCGAGATTCAGTCCCATAGAAGGTTCCCTTCATCCCAACGCCAGCAGGAACAGGATTCGGAAGAGCTGTCGGAAGGAAATGGCTTACCTATTCCCCAACCTTTGCATATGGATTCTCTACCAACAGAGAATGTCCTTCCACTTACTCATATGTTTAAACGTTCGTTATCTGAGCCTGCGTCTGGGAAGAGAGTGCCATATACCACTCCAGGCAGTGAAGAGGAAGGGTTTACTGAACAGGAACAAGCTGGTGAACAAGGTAACCCTAGCAATGTCGTCCTTAGTGTTGGACCTGGAACCATCGACTTCTACACAGACAGAGGAAGTGGTGGTGGTGGTAGTGGTGGTGGTAATGGACAAGGTAAGATTTCCTTGTCGATTCCGTAATTTCCTTCAGACTGGCTGACTGGACCCACGCATCGACGTCATCTAGAAAGTTCGAGTTCTACTACTGGTTCTGTTTGGCCATCACTTTCACCCCTTTCGGTCCCGGCTCACGCTGCTTCTGTCCCTGAAGCTCACCCAAGCCCCAGAGCTGTTCCACCGAACACTCAACGAGCATATACGCACCCAGATCTTCATCTTCAGGCGCATATTAATAGGCCTTTTCAGCCTTCGATTACACATCCCCAATCTTATGCGCCGTTTGCTTCTTCTCCATTATCTTTGTCTCCTGGTTCGATATCGCCACCGTTGACATCATCAAGCTTTCCCTCGGTGTCTTCGCTTTCTCCGATTTCGCCTCCGACGATTCAGTACGGGTTTCCGTCTACTACCACCGTCCCATATACTGGTGGGCAGATACACGAGCTCAACCAATCGCAGTATCATTATCCAGTGGTCCACGGTCATCAGCATCATCATCAACCTGGACATGTAGACAACCAAGATCACATTGGCCGTCGGCTTCTCTCGGTCAATCCAATGTCAAAGGTGGATCTTCTCCCGGGTCCTCTTCCTGGATCTATAGATTCAAGTATGTCGGAAATGGGCTTTCCAGGACCGGGACAGGGGGCAGGGCAATCGACAAGAACGATACGCACGAGCGTCTCCCATTCTCATTTGAGAGGTTCTTATCGTGAGGACTATCAGATACCTCATCAGCGACCGCCACTGACGCCGTCACCTCGGTCTCCTTCGACTCCGGAGCTTCAGCAGCAACAACAGAATGCGAGGTCGAAACAAGAGACTGCATTCTCCCAAAATCGAAATCAGGGTGGATTTCCTTCCTATGCACATACTTCGTCGTTCTCTTTTCCGAGAAGAGGGTCTATCGCATTTCCTATTGGTTCTTCGTCAACTTCTAGACCGAGTGACTCCGATATCGGTACCATGGGCAGCAGTGTGACTGGTGGGGGGAAGACATCGAAGATCCATGACTTCTCAAGATGCTGAGCAGCGTAGAAATGAGGAGATCGACGCTGTCGCCCCTGATGATACTTTGCCTGAATCTAATAAGAGGTATATCGGTTCCAGCTCAAGTGAGCTGGAGAATGCTTTGGGGACGAGGGACATGCCTTCATCAGCCACGTCTCATTCAGGAACTGGCGTGGACATAGGAGCGAGTGTTAATGTTGATTCTGAAATTGATATGGCCAAGTACAAGTATCCGCCGCAGGTACAGTTGCAAGATTTAATGTCGACGGAGAACATGGGATATATTGTAACTGACGGAACTTCAACGTCTTCTCAGGCATGATCTCCTTTTCTTTCTTTATTGATGTTCACGTGCTGATGATTATGGATCATATATTTCCTCCTTGTTCTTAAGCTTATGCCTCCTGACGATGATTCTCATGACATGCAATGGCCAAGTGCAAGTCATGGTCGTACGGGACGTGTACACGTCATCGTAGATCCGTACATCAAGGATTACGAGTCATTGCGAAGGGATCAAGAACAGAGAGGGAGAGAAGCATTTGTACACTCTTCGACGTATAGTTCTCTCCAGGGGTGGGCAGGAGACTCAGGGACGTCCTCGTCATCTTCCATTGTTCCAGGTTCAGCACATGGGACTGCAACTGCTACAACGTCTATAGGACAGCCGGTTTCTTTTCCACAAGATCACAGTGATAGCGAAATGACCGAAACTACTGGGCTTCCATACCACCAGGGTGACTTTGTGTGGACAGGCTATACAGCGTATTCAGGCAAGCCGGATGGGTTCCAACCTGTGTCCATCGTAGGGTCAGGAATAGATTTTTCGGCCAACGAAGATCGCGCTGGACAAGTCGGTTCCAATGTCGTAGGTAACCCAAGGTCTGAACAGGAAACCAACCAAGAGTGGCGCTCTACTGGAAGGTGAAAAAGTGGAGAAAAAAAAAAGAAACGATCTATAAACATTCTGATCTAGGTGTTCTCTTTGTCAGAGATTGATTTCTTGGTTAACTAATATTCGCCTTTCTTGTATGCATCCATTTTTTGTTGTCTTGGTATAGTTTTTTTTTCTTGTTTTCCTAAACATGTTCCCCTACATTCACGATTTGCACGATTTTTGATGATATGTACATAGATTCTCTTGTATATCTGCTTGTCTCTGTTTAGTCTGTGTCTCTTGTTGTTCAAGTCTGTATATCTGTTTGCTTTGCTCGTCTGTATCTTCCTGTGTTTTCTTGGATTTGCATTATAGTTACCTGTATCCCTCCGCGTGCGCAATTCAGCGCAGCGTGTGTACGTAGCCTCGCTCCCTCTGTCCTTTGGTTTAGTTCGTTTCAACACACGTTCAAAAACCACTGGATTCTACCACGGATGTTACTAGTATAAACATAAAATACTCTACCAAAGACTATGCAATATACATCCGTGACATACAAAAAAGACACTGTTACACATGCACTCCTCCCAGCTTCCAGTTTGCATTTTGAATCTAGTTTTTTAAGATGGTCCAGCAGGCTTGTACAGCATCTCCAAGTTCTTTCCAACCGTTTCATGAACCGCTTCCTGCATATTAGACTGCTCATAATAATACCCGGTCTTTTTGGGAGTAATCCTATCCTCCGGTCGTAACACCGGCGCGTCTCCCAACTTGAACATCTCCTCCCTATTCTCCCACAATGACTGTACACCCTCAATCAACCTCGCGCATTTCACTGCAGGATGATCCTCCGAATAGGCAGCGGTATTGAGCACCCCGACGCACTTCGCAGTGACGAAATCATGCGTGAATGGCGTAGCCTTGTATCTCGAGTTGAAGACGAAGAACTTGAAAGAGACAAGGTAGGTAACGACGAGAGAAATGATGTGGAACGTGATGTCGGGGGAAGTGCCTAGGAGCGAGACGTCGACTTCGAGGAGAGATATAAGGTTCGTTTCAGTCGTGTGGAAAGCATCTTTGGACCATATTGCGAGGACGTCGAGGTTGTGGGGTATGATGCCTTCGAAGGCGCGTGGGCTTGGAGTGCGACCGGCGAAGATGAAAAGCATTCGAGCGGAGAAGGTAGCGTGGTAGAGGACGAGGAGACGGCAAGCGCGGTAGAGGATGATGAGCATGCGGAAGTAGAAGGTGTCATGGTCAGCGACGACTATAAGTGAAAGAGATATCAGATGACGAGAAAACGAAAACGAAAAGAACGAGAGGATTACCTGGAAGAGGTGTGATGAGTCTTTCTAAATGTCCTAGCCTTTGTAGTGCTTCGTGAATATCGTTGTACCACTTTGGCACGTCGTCGAGCGAATTCAACGGGACTTTTAGCCCTGCCTCGGTCGCGTCCAGTATTTGTCCGAAAAGGTCCAGTCGGGTGTCTCGTAGACTCGAACCAGTCGCTCTGCAATAGTTTGATGACAGTCGATCAAACCCGTTGGCGAAGCGACTGGAACAGAATCCGGCACTTTTGTGGTAGGGCGCAGGTCCCTGCCAAATTTAAACTCCGACCGTGCGCGCGCTTGTAAGTGTTTTGTCTACTACAACGGCGACACCGTTAATCTCAACAACCACTAGCTTTCACACTTAACTCTAGCAGAAGACCCCCATGAAATAGTTCAGAATGAAAAGTTATCAATTCAAAAATAAAAAATTCCTTTGCATTCGCATTATACTGTACTGATATATAACAAGTTCTTCGAAAATGCTAGATGTAAATTGATAACTTTCTTAATGGATCCAAAATATTACATTCCCGACACTAGTTGGATATACTAGAGTGTGGCATTGTGGAGTTGTAGAAGACGCCTGTAAAGAGCTACTTCTAGCCTTATGTAATCCAAAAAAAGCACGCTCATTTTACTCAAAACGCGAATTCTATGGGAATCGGAAGTAGATTTAGCAGAACGTGAAGTCGCAGCCGCTAAGATACGAGGCCTGGTCAGAACTGAGGCGTTGTAGCGGTCTGAAAGCTGCTGAATGGCACCCAGTGGGTGAGCCCAGTCTAAAGAGTCCTCGTAATGAAAGATCCCGCCGTAATGCCAGTCCCCTGCAGAACCTCGATAGAATTCCCAGATATGTGAAGGTAAGGAACCCACGTCTACGACGGTCTGACCAGTGCTACTTCGAGCTACTACTGTGGAGAGCTCTCCAACTATTGGTGCTGGTGCTGTCGCCGGAGTTGGAGCATTTGACGCAGAACCTATCGAGGCTGGTGAAGTTGTCACATTTTCAGGAACGACTCGAATGTCCTGAACTGGAGATGAAGGTTGGTTAGACAAGTCCATATCCAACCTGACGACCTGTTCGAATTCATGGGTCTTATAAACCGGGCCTGTAGAAAAGATGGATTTGTCCATTGATTCATAGGAGCACTGGATTTGAAGGGTTTTGCAGCGGTGACATCGAACGTTTTGAAGAGATTTTTGAGTGATGTCGTCGAGAATTTCGCATCGTGCTTTGGATTTTTTGCAAGAGGTGCATGCTGGAACCGTTTTGGTTTTGGTTTTGGTTGCTCGCTTCATGGAAGTTGTTAACGAGTCAGTACAGTATACTTACATGATTTTCAGATTCGTATCGGTACCGTTCGGCGGCATTCAATTTCCGAGCGTCTACCCTCGCTTACTTCAGCAGTTGAATAAAGTACTGTTCGTACTGTTCATAAGCCCATGTCACCAGCTTCAAGTTCCAAGTCGGTGCAAACAGATGCAAGCTCGCCGGTGCTACAAGGTACAGGGGTTCTCTTTTCAGCCATTCATTTTCCTAATAACAGTGGTTTAACCTAGACTTCCAGCCTGGGGTTCAGCATCACAACACTTTGAGCGCAAGTCAATTTCCACCCCCACCTCCGCAGCAGGGAGAATATTCTTTTGGAATCATAATCCCCTATGAAAAGTATTGGACTTATGCTGACGACAAGGATCCTCTACCTCCTGCTGATCAGGAGCATCTATTTGCCCGTGTGCAAAAACTTGCTGTTCTTGACCGTCAGGCCCAGCGGAAGCTTCGCAAGCTCACCAAAGACATCTGGGGTGGCGTAGTTGTAGATTTGTGCCAAACCACTGAAAAGGGAGGCAATTATTTTCCGCTCAGAGTTCTTGCGTTTTGCAGCAGCTATGCGAAAAACAGACAGGTCACTGAAGAGGTCTTAAAAAAGGTTGACATTGCAAAGAATAGGCTAGGCTTGCAGGATTCGGTGCCTGCATGGTACAAACGAATTTAGATATGGTCGAAATGTACCTATGTAATGTGGATTCTATGAGTCCCAGTGTTCACCCACAAAAATCTCAGTACATGAATTAACGTTTGACATGAAAAATTTATGAGAGCGCTGTAGGAAATCTAAAGCGTAATTCATACTTGTCGTCATCATGCTGGTTACTTCAGTTGTTATGCTAGTTGGAAGTGTATTCCAGATCATTTTTCTTTGCAATTCGCAGCTAAAATTCGATTTTTTTTTTCAAGATGGTCCAGCAGGTTTATACAACATCTCCAAGTTCTTCTCAACTGTCTCATAGAATGCCTCTTGCATCGTGGACTGGTCCTTATAATACCCGGGCTTTTTGGAAGTGACTCGAAATCTATCCTCCGGTCGCAACACCGGCGCGTCCCCCAACTTAAACATTTCCTCCCTATTCTCCCATAACGCCTGTACGCCCTCTATCAATCTCGCACATCTCACCGCAGGGTGATCTTCCGAATATGCCGCGGTGTTGAGTACCCCGATACATCTCGCGATACATTTCGCATTGACGGAATCGTGCGTGAAAGGTGAAGCTTTGTATCTCAAGTTGAAGACGTAGAATTTGTAAGAGACGAGGTAGGTGACTATGAGAGAAATGATGTGGAACGTGATGTCGGGGGACGTGCCCAAGAGAGAGACGTCGACTTCGAGTAGAGAGATTAGGTTCGCTTCGGTCGTGTGGAAGGCGTCTTTGGACCATATCATGAGGATGTCGAGGTTGTGGGGGATGATGCCTTCGAAGATGCTCAGGTTTAGGGTGCGACCGGCGTACATGAAGAGCATTCGAGCGGAGAAGGTAGCGTGGTAGAGGACGAGGAGACGGCAAGCGCGGTAGAGAATGACAAGCATGCGGAAGTAGAAGGTGTCGTGGTCAGAGACAACTGTAAATGAAGGAAGTATCAGGCGACGAGAACTTGTTCGGAAGTAGAAAAGGAAAAGAAAGAGAACGAAATTTTACCTGGGAGAGGTGTGATAAGCCTTTCTAAATGTCCTAGCCTTTGCAATGCTTCGTGGATATCGTTGTACCACTTTGGCACGTCCTCGAGTGAATTCAACGGGACTTTCAGTCCTGCCTCGGTAGCGTCCAGTATTTGTCCAAAAAGGTCCAGTCGGGTGTCTCGGGCTTCACTTAACCCAGTGGGTAAAGTAGGACTTGACGGTGTGGGCATTGGAAAGAGCGAGGTGCTTGTCGAGGAACGGAATCTGCTTGCGTAAGTATTGCGACCATGGCCAACACACAGTCTATGTATATAATGTTCACTGTTCAAATCCTCTAATGAAAGGAGCCAGGGGACTACTTACAATGAATCTGCATTCGTGAGCGAAAGCCACTGGATACGCCAACACCATTATTAATTCCACAATTCTAATAAACTAACGAAAATTTCAAGAACACTTACCAAGCGAGCTTTATTAGCCGTATCCGCCATCTGGACCTCATCAAATGTATGACCCAAACTCCCCAAATACTCTAACGCGCTCAACCGTTCGGGAGCTTCGTCCAAACGAATATTCTTCGCCATGCTTATTGCTGATACCAACAGTAGGTGGCCGTCTCTTCTGTTACTACCCGATCCACCGCATATAGGAGCCCATAAGGCGAGGATAAGGAGAGATTGGATGGACTCGATGGATTCGGAGAGAACGGGATGGAAGAGGATTTCCGAGACGGCGTCTTCGGCTGCAGCTTCGAGTTTTGGGGCGACGACAGAGCGGACGGAGGGGCGGAGGTGTCGGGATGCGATCGTGCAGCATATGAGGTCCAGGGTGGAGGTAGAGTTGATGAAAGTGATGTTGGACGAAGAGGATGATGGTTCGGGAGAGTTGGAAGGATTGGTTTCATTCCGGATCAAGGAAAAGTTAAGCCAGGGAACATACTTTTCTTCAAAACTGAAGAGCTCGTCAGAAACAAGACGAAAAAGAACATATGAGGAAGCGATAACGTACATTTCTAATAGATGTTTTATTTGCTCTGGAGAAAGTATCTCGTCCAACCTATCAATGCCGGATGCGGAGCGGGAAGTCGCAGCCGCTAAGATACGAGGCCTGGTCACAACTGAAGCTACTGAAGCGTTGTAGCGGTCTGAAAGCTGCTGAATGGCACCCAGTGGATGAGCCCAGTCTAAAGAGTCCTCGTAGTGAAAGATCCCGCCGTAATGCCAGTCTCCTGTAGAACCTCGATAGAATTGCCAGATATGAGTAGGTAAAGAATCCATGTCCACGACGGTCTGTCCAGTGCTACTCCGAGCTATTACTGTCGAAAGTTCTCTAATTAATGGTGCTGGATTTGGAGCTGGTATCTTTGGGATAGAAACTGTCGGGACTAGGGAAGTTGTCATTTTTGCCGGGCCTGTGCGAAATATGGATCTGTCCATTGATTCATAAGAACACTGGATCTTTAGGGTTTTGCAGCGATGACATCGAACATTTTGAAGAGATGCTTGGGTGAGGTCGTCAAGGATTTCACAACGGACTTTGAGTTTTCTGCAAGAGCTGCACGCTGGAACGTTTTTGGGCTTGGTTGCTCGCCTCATGGGATAAGGAGTCAGTACATTTCCAGATTCGCGTCGGTACCGTTTCCGGCTCGAAGCGTCTATGAGCTCGCTTACTTCAGCCTATCCTAATTTCCAACGTTCCAGCAAAATAGACACAACCCGAAATCGCCCCACCCAGTCGGAGCTCGAAACGCACGTGGTGACACAACCCGGCAGTTGTACCTCATCGTTCGGCGGCATATATCAACACCCTTAGACTACAACTTGTAATTTTGAGGACAACAGCAATTCTGATCATGAGTGGACTGAAGGTCGGAGGATGATTAGGACATACTGTACATAATCGGGAACTGGGACACCGATCTCACTGTGTTTCTATTGAAAAATATTGTGCTGTATAGATCAAGGTATTCACAACAAATAACCCACAATGTACAGCCTGAGTGCTGTAGAGTCCAACAATCCTTTGGAGTATTTATGATTGAACTATCTACACCAAATATCATGAAAAATAACGGGAGATTATAGATAGTATAGTTGACAGTATAGATACCCAGATAGCCATGAAAGACTATAGGATATTTGGAATGAAAGACCTAATGAAATATTAAAGGAAAGATCATAAATACTCTAGCGATATAGATATATGTATATGTCCCTGTATAGATGATACAGGTATCTTGAATGAAATATTAATGTACATATCCCTGTAAAGATGATACAGGTCTATCGACAGATAAATGTATATCCCTGTAAAGAGGGTATAGGTTCAGTGAAGGATCATTGTATACTATAGCTGTATAGAGGACATAAGTCACAACTTGAAAAGATACTTGTATTGGTTGCTGTATAGATGATAGTATTTATTCAGGTTTGCCTTCCATCCTGCCCACCTGCCGTTGGTAAATAAGTCAGTTTTCTTTCTTCAACAAGGTTATACATGTTCTAACCCTTGCTTTTCTCAGTCATTGGAAGTGTGAGATTGGTGATGGCTTTCCCCAGATGAGTTTTTATTTCTTCACTCTATTTTTTGCTCCATGTTATTGGTTTTTTTTTCTTTTTGCCACACAAGTCTTGTCTGTAATCATTTGCTCTCAGTGTCCTGTATATTATTGCATAGATACTGGTCAATTGGATACTATTTTCACATGTGATAATGGTATGCAATAGTAAATGAGTAGCATATATTCCAGTTATAATCCTTGAAATTTAATTATAATCAAGTTTCAAATGATCAAATAATTCTGGTCTCTGCAAACATTCTTACAATTATAACCCTTAAAATGTGATTATAATCAAGTTTCAAGTAGTATAATACATCGGGATTCATGTGAGTTTGATTGACCCTGACTTGCCCGGCTTTTACCGGCTTTTTTTCGGCTTGAACAAAGCTATTGAACTTTTTCAAGCCGAAAAAAAGCTGGTAAAAGCCGGGCAAGTCAGGGTCAATCAAACTCACACAAATCCCGATGTAGTTCTATTTTCTTTATTTTCTTTAACTATTCTTATGATTGTAATCTTTAAAACTTGATTATAATCATGAGAATAGACCAAATCTGCAACACGAAATTTGACCCACATTTTATTCATCAAACCGTAGTCAAATTTTTGTGGGGCCCACTCGAAAATTTTGCAAGTGGTGCTTCAATGGAGTACGTCACGCACACAAAAATCACAAACACCCTTGAGTCGAATAATCTCTAGCTCAAATCTTTGCTGTCCCATGGAGTTAGGCTATCGTGGGAAGTTGGTGATGAGAGAGCGGAGGTTGACATATGATGGCGTGAAGACTCGGAATATTTCAGCGAGGAGTATTCGATAGTGAAGGTAAGTTAATTTGTAGATAGGTAAGATACTAAACCTCCCTACTATTGCGATGCTCCATTTCATTTTTTATTAGCCCCACGATATTTTATTCGTAGTTTTTTTTTAGTTTATTTTCTTGGGGCCGCCGTTTTTCGCGTTGCAGATTTGGTCTAATGATTCTACTAAATCCTAAACTATCTTAGTAATTTTATTGAAGTTAAGATAATAGTGATCCACTAAAATCTTGATTAGAATATACTGAAATACATAGTTTTGAGGGTTTTGGGATTATAAAGATTTTAATCTGATTAAAATAGACTGTCATTTTCTCTGATGGCACACTAGTGTTTTCATTGATGTCGAGTGGTCATTCTCTTTCAAAAAATGCATGCCACGATACTTATACATGTTTACTTTGCATTTCTTTATGGAACCATTTCTGCTCTGTTTTTTCTTAGCCCCACACTCAAATTTTTTACAGTCATTTGCATAAGTCGTGAGAATCCACGCATCAGCAAAAAAAGTAATGCAACATACAGTGGCGGCAAAAAATGCAGCACATTCCTAATCGGGTGCCGTCCGGCTAATCATCTAATCATCCCGCGCCGGGTAAGCAGTACAGTGACGGCAAAAAAGCACCACACCACCAAACTGTCAAATGCTGTTTACCGATGCGATGGCAGCCTCTGTCGGAGTCTGGGCTGAGCTAGTCAGATGATTAGCCGGGCGGCACCCGATTAGGAATGTGCAGCATTTTTTGCCGCCACTGTATGCATGTAGCAGTAAGTTTATAGGCATGTGCGGGGTTTTTTTTTCAACTTTTTCTGCACAAACTGATATCTGGACATCATCTCAGATCCTTCTAGTTGTTGAGCTATAACGGATTTACAGCTACATATACTTTTTTTGCCGCCGACGCGCGGATTCTCACGACTTATGCAAACGAAGTACTGTAACCCCACTTTCTGGGGCCGTCGTATTTCTCGTTGCAGATGCGCTCTATTACTTAAGCTTCCTAGCCAAGTGCCGTGCCAAGTCGCAGATCGCACAATTTACGATACAGCATTGATGATCATAAAAGGGGATTGAGTCGCGGTCGCGGGAAGCTCATTATTTTTGGCCTTCACACTCTCACAACGGTGTATCACCCAGGACATTTTTTTGACCTTCAATCTTCCCTCATTTCAGCTATGGTAGGGCTATCTTTGCTATGTCCTTTTCATTTACTTATCAAAAAGACATGAACTCAATGAAACTAGAGACAGAGATACACTTTTATTATGCTTTGACACCGAGTTCAATGACATTTACAGATTTTTAGCGCTAATGTTTTTGGCCGCACCGCTCTACAAATTTTTTTGGCAGCACCGCCGCGCTCTACGAATTTTTTGGCAGCACCGCTATACAAATTTTTTGGCAACACCGCTCAAAGAAACCTTCACACTGTTCATGTACCGTATAACCATCCTTTCCAATCTACTCACCCTTGGAAATGATATATATAGTCCCCCATTCATGGACTGTCGACTCGCTATTCTTTCTTTTTCTTCATGTCTCTTCTCTACCGAGAGCTCCAAGGCACCGGCGCCGACAGCGACGACGTGCTCTCATCTACGACATCGCAGAACCATCCTGTCACTAGTTTTCCTGATGTTTTCTTTGACTTTGCTTCAGCTCCCGAGCTGCCGAACTCTACAAACTCTACTCTTTTTCATTCTCCCAGCAACCTGAAGTCTGTGCGACACAGGCAACTTTAGCTTTAGAACTGAAAAATAAGTATAATCTATATGGTCAATATGCCGCAAATTTTGACTCCTTCGTAGAGGTGTGTACCGTTTCTTCACTGTTAATGTTATCTGAGTTTTCCCTCAGGCCTCCGATCAAGAACGCGTTCTCATGAGCGCTGCGTGGACGCAAGTGATTCTGATGAACTCCGAGTCCAAACATGAAGGGTTTTCAGAATCTCTTAAGGTGCGTTGCGTATTTTATCTGAAAATCTAATTAATCTTGCTGACTATTTTGCTCTGCTCTCCTGAGTTGTAGAAGGCTGCACGGGTTTATGTTTTATATACACTGCTCTCCCCGAATCTCGCCTCTTACAGTGGGAAGATCCCTGGTGCCGTCATTGTAAGTCATAGTCATGTTTCTTTTCTTGTTCCATGTTCCTTGATATCTTCTTCTATAGGATGCAATGCGTTGCTGTGGTATCGAGGACATGCCTGATGATAGTCAACCCGCCAAACTCACGAAACTGACTACGTATATCGGTTCTCAGGTTTCAAGCGGCAAAAACCTTTTGAAGACGAAGGTACATACGTTCTTTTTTTTCGAACGTTCAATATATACACCTAGTTTTTACAGGTCAACGAGTCACTGAAAGATTTTAGCAACATTGCCGATCTCGCAAAAGCTGTCATTGGTAAACAGAGCATTCCATTGACTAAAGAACTCTGTGTCCGCCTGGCGTTTTTAGTAAGTACT
>ML180317.1:0-17539 GCA_004369135.1 Dendrothele bispora CBS 962.96 | reverse complement strand
GTCTGAGTAGGTTATAATCTAATGTTGTAAATTAAAAGTTTTACACACAAAAGACGACCTGCCTAAATTTCAATTACATATTAATTGGACAAAGATTTCAAGGTTCTTTGAAGACGACTCCTGATTCAAAAAGGTCTTTGTCAGCTATAACCGATAGTTGAACTGGGTCCTTAATAGTCTTGACATAAGGTGGGGGTGTCGTTATCCGGTCTGAATCAGGTTGTGAAGAGTCTCAAATCAAAGTCAGAAGTTCAGGTCTTTTATTATGTGGATGAGGAAGTCTAATATCTGGGACCTCCGGTAGAGTCTGGACTGAACTAGTACTTCAAAGACTTAAGAGGGACCAGAGTTATTCTTAGAATGTTTCCTAAAATAATTGAATGAAAACTTCACAACAAGAGTCGGTGTCCTAGAATGTTAGTCCTGAGGACGACTCTATGTTTTCTATACCCTGACATATTTTAACGACGTCGACAACTTACAGGTAAATAATAATAAAAACCTGTCAAGTGGTTTCTTTGGTATAGGCATTGTATAGAAAGTAATTATAGACCACACATACAAAAGATTTTTCATCCGAACGTTAACCTGTCATCGTAAAACCACATTTTCGATGATACCATACTTACACTTCTGTTGATTTCTTACATTATGGTCTGTATAGAAGTCTTAGAATCACAATCGATGGGGTGGAAGATCTCACTACATTAGGATTAACAAGTAATGAGGTCACGTTTGATTTGTCTTTCAATGAGAACCCTTATTGACTATTCTGTCCTTCTTCCTTAATTGATCCTATCAGGTTCAGGAGTTTTTGAATATTATATCATGAAATATTCTGTGACCAAATTATTATATCGAACCTAAAATACTATAAAAAAACTTCCATCCATACATTAACCTGTCGTTTTAAAACCACATTTTCGATATCATACTTACACTTCTGTTGATCTCTTCCATAAGAATCTATATAGAAATCTTGGAATTACAATCCACGGGGTGGAAGATCTCACTAGATTAAAATTAACAAACCGTAATACAGTCAGAACCCTTATTGGTTTTTCTGTCTTCTTTCTATTTGATCCCGTCAGGTTCCAGAGTTTTTAAATTTTCTACCATAAATACCCCGTAATCAAGTTACTATAAGGTACATAAAATACTTATAGACCACTTTACGTATATAAGAAACTTTCGTCCATACATTATCCTACTTTACGGTGGTACCTCTCCTGACTTAGTAAAGTCATGTCAGTGTTTGTACAGTAAGTTACTACCGTGGTTCATGACACTGTAAAGTGTTCCTTATGAGACTCGAGATAAGAAAACTATTTCCACGATTAATAAAATAGATATTTTCCAGAAAGAAAAACGTCGAATATTACGGAAATCACTGGTATCTCGTCGTAAAGTTGTTCAAGAGTCTACAGAGTCTCGAATAGACTTGTACTGATACAAACCTTTAGAATGTGACGCCTGACTTCAATGTTACGTACATCCCCTTCGTCATAACTTTTAAAGTCGGGACTATAGACGTTCAGTGAAAGTTAAGTTCTAAGTGATAATAACTCCTGTTCGGAAAGTCTTTATGTTTAGTGATACGGATCTTTTTAGAGGTTTCTACGTGATAGTAAGTGTAACCAAACTCCTATAGTTCTTTCTTTTCCCAGAGTAACTTAATGTCATGATTTGGGTTACCTTTTTACGTACCTGTGAACGTCTTCTAGAGAGTACCTTCCCCTTTTTGAAGGGTTCAACTTGTAGTCAGGTATTATACGAAAAAATTACTGACACGAAAAAAACCAAACTTATCTAGACTAGTAATGAGCGATATAAGTTTAAACCGTCTATACTTTTTACCGAGGCTCGACGGTCACGTAGACTGTAACAACTATTACTATCAAAACCAGAGTCGGAAAGAAGGTAAAGTCGAGGGCTGGGAGGTAGTGGACAGACAAAGTAAAGGTGGCTCTTAGACGATTAATGTCACCTTTGTCTTCATGGTGAACTACCCGGTCGAAGGACTGTCCCCGACCGGAGCACCAATACCAACACCGTAAAGACATTTAAGTCTTTGTAGGGTTGCGAGGTGGACTTCGGCGGCGTAATTGGAGGGACCCAGAAATACAACGGTAGACTCAAAGGTTTACGGGTAAATAACTGCTTTAACCCACATGATGTAACAATTTATCGGTTTCATACGTAGGGATGTAAAAAGGAACGTATTTTTTGCCGTGATTTAATTTATATCACTCACCCGTGTGAGTTTTACAGTTAACAAGTGAGAGCTCTGTTCGGCTCTAGATATCTTATTCGCACCCATCGACCAACATAATTGAACCCGAAGGATCTTTATTTTTCGGTCCCACCGGGTCAACAATGTAACACGCCCGCAGTCACATTGCACCCATTCTCTTGGGGAAGCTGCATTCAAGCTAGGAGAGGTCATCGTTAAGAGTCCTCGAGCGAAAGGGAAAATTAAGCCAACCGAGTTTATATTTAAAAGGCAGCCGGAATAATAAACGAGACGCCGAATATTGCCGTTATTAGCGTATTAGTGTGCCGACTAATATTCATCTAGAAAGTTCGCTATTAAGACATATTATCCGGAAAGTTAATTTGGCGAATATTAGCCAATGTTCGCGAATATCAAGTGCGAGTCAAAAAGGCTGTACCGTCCCCTGGTTAGTGCACAGAGAACTACTAGACATAAATATGATTATGATATCCTCAGTGGTCCTTACTGAGCAAGCCGGAAGGGAAACAATAAGCTTCAACAACATATTTGAACGTTAGCAGACAGGATAAAAAAAAAATGTGCGAGGAAACAATCATAGAGTGAGCAAAGGGAAGATCTGGACCAGAGGCTCTACCAAACGGTTCTGACAAGGCGCAGTTCAGCTGATATGTGCATGTTGAATGGACTAAGACTACTATAGGTTTGGGCTGAGGCATGGCTAAAATTAGGCAGACGTAGAGTCGAGATACTTGAGTTCCTCTACTAAGCAACACGACTTCTACTGGACTTCCGCATAGCACGTCTCTAAGAAGCGGAGCTTAGGTTCTAGTACCACAATAGCTGGTTTAGCCTAGACGAGCTCTTTGTGTGCCTCTTCGAGGCGAGAGACCAGAGAGGCTACGCGTCTGAAGGGTTGCTTCAGGAGCCGGTGTATAAGAAGATAACGACGCTTTGATCTAAGATACAAAGAAGTAGCACCTCCGTGTCATTAGGGAAAAACAGACACACATCAACCACCGCCCTTCAGCCGGATTGCTGTGGTGTCTAAACCTGGCAGTAGATAAATCTCAGGTCATCAGAATTAAAGTCGCTCAGACTAAAGTGCGTATAGCTCCGACGCAACTCTGCGGTATAGGTCGAGAGATCCCTTACGGGAGATCTATAGTGTTAGTCACTCCAAAAGCTCACCTCGTGCACACTTTTCTACGAAACCGTCTACGAGCAAGTAACACGGTTGGCGACCTTTGCAATAGTAATTTTTGCTGACCTCTTCTTCAAAAGTGCGACGGCCTGAACGGGTACGAGCTTTACGAATTATAACTATTTGTCGAGCCGAACGGGGTTCAAACGGTGGTTTTATGTCTGGGAATCCGTAAAGAGACAGGCACGAAAAGGACGGCCTCTGCGCTGATGTAAGCAATGAACCCTTTTGTAGTGCTCAGATTTCAACGTAAACCTCCATGGGTTTAGACAACTAGGTGGAGTAGAGAAACTACAGCAGCTCGCTACGCACTTGGAGCAGTGAGACCTCATGTTTTTACAGGGGGTTATGACCAGAGCGATAGCGCTGCTTGACGTCGGTAAGAAACAGGGAGTCCAAAGATGGAGACATTTTTTAGACTTTAAAAGAGAAGAGTTTTCCGGTCTGCTCGGACCTCCATGATGAGAACTCAACAAAGAGTTGAGAGAGTGGAAATGATCAGAGTTCAGGGAGAGGAATGAACGTCTTGGGATAAGAAGCCCTAGCCCAGTAGTTGTGGAGCTACAATTGTTAACAGCAGGGAAGAAACTATCTAGCCGGGCGTGGTAGTGAAGGGAGTGGGAAGTTCCGAAGCACTACTGGCTAGTTCTCGAGAATAGTGAAGAGCGTCAGGAAGGACGAGATTGGCTAAACTTACAAGTACTCCTGGACGGTTTCAAGGCAGTAGGACGATGGTAATGGCTTTGGAAGAACCTCCCAGATGTGTCGCTGTTGAAGTCAGGGAGGGTCTCGAGACGTGTTGGAGACAACGGGTCTGAGGTTGCTGACAGCGAGTTTCAGTTGCCCTCGACCAAGCAGCTTTGGTACAAGCACTTCTACTAGTACAGAGCAACCGAGGGCGTTCCTGGCCTGAATTTGGGACCATACTTGTAATGGCCTTGATCAAGACCGAGCTTAAGACCAGGCGTCCGTTGGCACTGCAAGGGACAGGTTACAGACGTTACCCAGTCCCACGTACATTTCCCTTCTTCCCAACTATCTCGCTAAACCTTTGTCGACCTGAGGGAGCTCTGCACGAGTCGACCACCACCCTGGTCTGAGTTCCAGGAAAACTAACTACTCCTAGGCGTCCTAATAAGCTCGAGGGCTATGGACCCTTGATGATATTTTGGTAATGACCTGGTTACTATGTTTAACAAGGTCACATAAGGGAAGTAATAACTGAAAGCAAGCCATGCGGCTAGGACCCCCACAGGAAACCGGGCTCGAAAAGTGTTCATTTCTTCATGTAAATAACAGCGTCAATCCTTACGGTACGGCCACCACTACGTACCGTTTTTATGTCCTTCCGAACTGGGGCATGGAGTAATACATGTCGTTACTGTGGGGATGAAATTAACGGGATGTGTGTTTAAAAACACGAAGCAAAACTATATTAAATACCGGACTTTATCATATCGTTCTCACTGGTCTTGGGGTTTTAATGTTGGTGTTATTAGGACGCACCGAAAAGAGCTTTAAAGTGTTTTCGAAACTTTCACCGTATTACGATGAGTTTCAAAAAGTATTATTTCAAGACTTGTTTTGACCATGTTTTAGACTCGTTACATATGATATTTGGTTTATGTGATCTCAGGGCAAATGCGGTACCTACTGCGAAACAAACAGGCTATTTACCGGTCGAAAGCTGACTAAAGATAACTAAGGTAGCACGGTCCCGGGGAAAATAGGACTGTGAAAGCGCCCGTTACTCTTCCCTCTATAGCCTATCTCACCATCCATGACCAAGATACTTTATTTGCCAAAGGTTTCAACTGTGGCAGATTAGTATTAAAGGACGGGTTATTAACTCATATGGTGAGTTATTAGTTCCATTCTCCTTAGTAGTAGAGTAGTACAGTCTCATGACCTTCTTATATGCTACTGTTGTGTTGCAAGGCCTTCGTGACTCGGACTTCTTTCTTTAAACGCGTCGTCATCCTACTAGTATCTGTCGATAACGCTGAGCCTCCTGAAAGAAATTGTAATAAGACGTTGTCATCATCCTGTCACAACGAGTGACGGTCAGGATGAACTGGGCTTCAGTTGCAAAAGAGTAAGCGGTGACTTAGTGGTACTGATCCTATTCAGATTACGTAGTATTCCTTTCCATAAAGAAAACCTCTTCTCGAAAACATGTTATCCAAGGGTAAGTTCAACAAGAAAAAGAACGGTAACGTGTTTATTTAGGGTTAACTTCTGTGGATGGGACAGAACCTAGCACACCTTTAACATATACAACAGATATTTCCAAAACACACTACCATGAATTTGAGTTGTTCCTTCCCATTGAACAGCCTGGGCAGAACTGGCTTGGCTAGCTTCTGATCCTGATTGTATGGACATATATAATGAGCAACTAAAGAGATGTAGAATATGTAGAATTTGATCTAAGTCATACTCATAATTCATGTTCTTCCTTCATCTTTGCTTTACAGGCTTCAACATGTCATCCAGAGCCCCTTGAAGCTAAATTTTGCTACATTAGGGCATGTCACTGTAGAAATAGGCTTTAGAGAGGTTGAGCGCGAGTTCTAGCACAACGAGTATATTCCGGTTTGTCCTGCTACATGATGGCGGGAAGCAAGGACAATCGGATGCATCCGCATCCGTAACTACAGCTTAAATACTACAAAATAGGGGCTAGGTGTCCACAATAAACAAATAAAGCGAGCTTCCGAGCTCGGCATTGAAATATGGATTCCAACAGTCACCTAATCAGAGCTTGATTTCTTTGACTGAATATGGGCACCAGGCTGCATAAGAAAGCATAACCTCACTAAGCAATCCCACAGTTAAAATTTTCATTCACCATCTTCTGCCTGCCAATTATATATTGAGTCATTCATATCCAGTCTAGCTTGATAAATAAAGGTACTTTAATTGCATCAATTAATGCTGTAGGTACATAATTACTTAAATTTGTCTGTCCTCCTCACCACTCAGAATCATATCCATCAAGGTCCTTCATAGTACTTACCTGCGCCTCCTCATCAAAAATTTTGCACTCTAGTCATGCAAACCTGAGCTCTTTGGATCAAGATACTTATGAATGACCATCCTCAATGAACTCATTCTCACACAACCTGTTTCCAATTTTGCCAATCCTCTTTAGCTTCTGGACAAGTCTGGCCGCTACTGTCTGTGTCTACCATCCTTCTGCGCTGTTTAACACTCTATTTCATCTCATACTTCTGTTTGCCAGACTGTCCATGTTTCAAGGCATACTATAACACATTTTGTGTAACTCAAGAAAAGTGAGTGCATGTATTGATGTGTTCGTGCCAGTGTTTACATTTTTTTCCCTGTCTATTGACTGACTTCTGGATGGGTCTTTGTTTGTGCTCCTCTGAGGCTCATAATACCCAAAACCTTTCAGACTTTGCATTCCTATAAAAGCAAATGAAATAAACAGAAAATTTTTTCTGATAATTTCTTCTCAGTATAAATTCAAATTAGTTATGTATGCAGTTATTCATGTTTAGAAATCTGTTTTGTTTACTGCCAATAGAATTCAACACGAAGTAATTCTACCATTAAAGATGAGGGTAATGAACGAGCCTGTGTTAGAGCCTCCCAAACTTAGGGGCTCATTTTGCTGGCAGTTTGAAGCTGTCTTTCATAATTCGGACGTCACAATGTGGAGTTTAAATTTCATGACATGTCAATGGTGAGTGATCAGGCAGATATAGAGCAGGTATGTCTGAGGGTGTGGGGATATACAAGGGAAAGCAAGGAAACGACCCAAATCCCTCAATAAAATTGCCGTCTCACGCTTCTGCCATCAGTATTCCCGGTTATAAGTTGCCGGCCGCTGTAATAAGCGCTATAATTGGATTATAATGATGACCTCATTATAATCACGAAATCATTTTTCCGACACACAAATGTTGTCATTGTTCTCTCTCTTGATCGTTGGACCCCCCTTAAACAGACAATTATCCTATCCTACGGTTCTGGTGGCCAGATCCATTCTGCTTCTACTGCTTAGTACTCAGACGCTGAGCATCCCTCGAGCTTTCTATCTGCTTATTCAAATTTCAGACTCAAAATCATGAAGTCAAGTGGACCACCGCAAGCGCGGCAAGTACGAGGCCTTCGACATGGAACGGTTACCAAGGTGCCAGGGTCCAGGGAAGTCAGAAGCTTCTGATCCAAACAGGACCACACCAGTGACGATCCTTGGTAAAAAGGGTCTTGACAAACAAGACCACATCGGTGACCGACCGAGGCGAAAACTCGCGGCTCCAACTCGCGGCTCCAACTTTTCCACTCGAGCCACCGAGTCTATTGCCAGGCAGCTTCAAGATCGAAGAACAAAACGTGAACGTGAACACAAATACGCACCATTTGCCAACCATTTGCTTATTCCACCACAACCGCCAGCATCGTTGTCGGATTCATATTTACCAAAGCTGAACCAATGAACGGACACCCCCGAACTCAAGTTCCCGACATTGATCTCAGTGCAAGTCAAACCACGCAGGGCACATTTACGGTCTCAGGTATTCCGACTTGCAATCCACAAATGTATTCGATTCCCTGACACTTGCTACAAATGCAACAGCAGCAACAGTCACGTCCACACAAGTTCGGATCGTCCATCTCGTCTTACGGCCACAGTTACAGCCGCTCATGATTAAATCGTTGAAACCGTCAACCAAGCCGCTACTCAAGCTGTCACAGAAACCGAGACGGATGTTTTCGAGATCGTGACGGATAAGGGAACCTTGACTCGAACACAAACGGAGACCGTCGTTGTCGTTCCACCTATGTCACCATCGGCAACCTCGACCATGCTCCCCTTTCCCCACCTTCCTTTCCCCTCCTTGCTTCTTATGATTAAGACATTACTTATTTATATGTGTAGATATATAGATATCACGAAGGAGGGAAAGATAACTATAATGAGAGAAAAATAAAAAGGATGGTTCATTTTCTAGAACGTGTGCGTGCATGAGGTGGTTGTGAAGTTATGTACATTTTTAGCTCAAAATTTGGGTTGATTGGTTCATAAGCGATGTAAATTTTCTGGGTCCTTGGCAAAACAAAAAAATCGAGGGAAACTGGCCTATACAATAATAAGTATACTTAACACGAGAAAACTAACCAAGTATGTACACAAATTAAACAGCTCGACTCGAAGCAGCTAAAAGCGCAAGACGCGAGGCCTAAAACACAACGTTGTATACATATACGCTGCAATTGCAAACACTACTACTAGAGTGATTGTGAAGACGCCGAAGGAGCCGAGAGGGAGTCCATTTCCAAGCAGGACTTTTCTCTCTCTCTCTAGATCTGAAGGATATTATTGTAAAGGGATAAATTCGCAAACCAAGTAAAACTTCGATTGATTCTTCAAGACTGACCACTATAGTTATAGTAAAAGGCACTTGGGAGCGCGAAACATAAGGTAAAAGTGTTGGGAGGACATGATAATATGAATCTTACATACATACATCCGTCCCCTTCTGGCGGACTCGAGAAATCCACACATACACAGACGCGAGCTATACTTGGAAGTCTGGCTTACGGGGCTGACCTGTTGGAAACGTCTTGAGATGTTGAAGTGAAATTAGAAGATGGATAATAGGACGAAGCCTGTGGCAATTATAGTTACTGCATTAAATTGGAGTAATCCTATTAGAATAAAAGACTCATCAGCACGTTCAAGCATATATAACATAGGCGGGATAACGCAAAAGCAGGAGCCAGGGAAGTCCATCAGAAAGCTAGGTAGAGAGGCTTTTCGGCATACTGAAGCGGCGGTGTCTAGTAAACACGGATCCTAATTTACTGATTGGTTGATAAGCAGAGTATACTGAGGTTTGTGCTTGCCAGCGTAGATATACTAGTATAAAGAACACTGAAACGTGGAGGTCAAGAGCGACAGGAAGTGTAGTTGCGGGCAATGGATTTCCAGGAAAATCTCGGTAAGTTACGAGTCCGATTTTAAGAGGATTCGTTTTTAGGGGTCTGGTTTTTTGGGGGGTGTTTAAGAGTGCCTTTGTACTTGTTTGACAATTCCCTTAGCACAGCCACATCCTACAAGCTCTCGTTGGGGTGTTTAAGAGTGCCTTTGTATCTGTTTGGCAATTCCCTTAGCACAGCCACACTCCCTCAAGGCTCTCGAGGTGTTTAAGAGTGCCTTTGTATCTGTTTGGCAATTTCTTTAGCACAGCCACACTCCCTCAAGGCTCTCGAGGTGTTTAAGAGTGCCTTTGTATCTGTTTGGCAGTTCCTTTAGCACAGCCACATCTTTTGAGCTCTCGTTGGGCGTTTAAGAGTACCTTTGTACTTGTTTGGTAATTCCCTTAGCACAGCTACACTCCCTCAAGGCTCTCGAGGCATTTAAGAGTGCCTTTGTACTTGTTTGGCAATTCCCTTAGCACAGCCACATCCTACAAGCTCTCGTTGGAGTGTTTAAGAGTGCCTTTGTATCTGTTTGGCAATTCCCTTAGCACAGCCACATTCCTTCAAGCTCTCAAGGGTGTTTAAGAGTGCCTTTGTATCTGTTTGGCAATTTCTTTAGCACAGCCACACTCCCTCAAGGCTCTCGAGGTGTTTAAGAGTGCCTTTGTATCTGTTTGGCAATTCCCTTAGCACAGCCACATTCCTTCAAGCTCTCGATAAGAGTGCCTTTGTATCTGTTTGGCAACTTCTTTAGCACAGCTGCATTCCGTCAAGGCTCTCGAGGTGTTCAAGAGTGCCTTTGTATCTGTTTGGCAACTCCTTTAGCACAGCCACACTCCTTCAAGGCTCGATGTTTAAGATAGTAGTACTTTCCACATTCCTTCAGGCTCTGGAGGTGTTTAAGAGTGTCTTTGTTCTGTTTGGGATTCCATTAGCACAGCCACATTTCTGCAAGGTTCTCAGTTCTCAAGGTGTTTAAACTTTAAGAGTGTCTTGATATGCTTAGTCAGAAAACTACTGGTATACTCGTATACCAGTAGTTTTCTGACTAAGCATATCAAAATCCAGATTCCAGATATTTTCGGGCATGTCTCCAGAATTAACCATCCAATTTATACACTTTGGGGCTCAAATTAAAGCCCTAATTGAGGGGAACTATCCATCAACTCCTGAGGTCCCAAAAAAATTCATTGATAGACCTATGGACAAAAGACCTAACAAAAAACCATGTTTTTGCACATATCTCCAGAACCAACCATTGAATTCCTGGACTTGGGAGCTCAGATTAAAGCCCTAATTGAACAGGAACCTCTCATAACCTCCATCAATCCAAAAAAAATTCATTGATAGATCTATGGACAAAAAACCTAGCACAAACCATATCCTTGTACATATCTCTGGAACCAACCATTGAATTCCTGGACTTGGTAGCTCATATCAAAGCTCTAATTGAGAAGGAACCTCCCATAACCTCCAGCAATTTTGACAAAATTCATTGATAGACCTATGGGACAAAAGAAAATACCAAATACCCATTCATTAATACTTTCATGCATATCTCCAAAATCAGCAATCCAATTTCTGCAATTGCAGGTTCAAATTGAGGCCCTGATTGGGAAAAATCTATCCATAAACTCCAGCCATTGCAATAGATATGTGGGTTTGGGTTTTTTTTGTCCTTTTTTGGGAGTGCTGAAGGTCATTGGGTAGCTCCTCTTCAATTTGAACTTTAATCTGAGCTGCAGAGTCCAGGAATTTCATGATTCATTCTGGATATATGCACAAAAATATCTAGGGTTTTTGCTGGCTTTTTTTTTGTCCACAGGTCTATCAATGGATTTTTTTTTGGGTAGCTCCTCCTGAGTTAGGACTTGGATTTCAGTCCCAAAATCTAACAAATTGAATGGTAAATTCCGGAGATATCCATGAAAGTATCTGGGTTTTTCAAGTTGTTCATAGGTTTATCAATGATTTTTTTGGGACTGCTGGAGGTTATGTGTAGGTAATTAGAGCTTGAATTCAAACTCCCAGGTATAAGTGTAGAAATTGGATGGTTGGTTCTGGAGATCTTCAGTGTTTTTTTAGGTTTCTTGTCCATAGGTCTATCAATAATTCCTGTGATACTGTTAGGGGTTAAGTGCAGGTTCTCCTCAGTCAGTGCCTTAATATGTGCCCCCAAGTGAAGAAATTAGATGGTTGATCCTGGAAATATGTCCAAGATTTCTTGGAACAGGAACAATCATCACTTGCACAAAATTCCAACAGGAGAATTTGAGAACATGTGTAATTCAAGTTATCATTTGATTCTAACATTTCAACATTGTTTATTAGAAGGAAATCATGTATGTGAACTTACACATTTATCACAAAAAACAAGACAACAAGATCAATAAATGGCCTTGTATAATGTCCTGAATCAATGAGGTCATGGGTAAACAATATTGGACATTATACTAATCATGAATGGAATTAGGAAAACTATCAAAAAAAGTTAAAATAAGATATACATTTAATCTACTGCCCATTTTGGCATTTGATTTCTCTAGCATGGAATAAGATGAAAATATTTGTAATCAACCAGGTGATAGATATATCTCACCATAACTTGATATATACATTTGCATTAAGAGAGTTAATTACTTTGGCAATGGCCACCTTACTTATTGGTAAACATAACTGAGTGTGGTTTTACAGATTATGTTATAAACAGAAACATGAAGCTTGTCTTTAATGGTTTTAACAACCTGGATCTCCACAAATGTGGAGGCAAAAAGCTTGTGCATTATTCATTGTCAGGGAATTCCTAGTAAAGTATCAGAGAAATTGTGGACTCGTATCTGCTGGCTTCCTTCTGAAGCCAGCTACTTTCAACAAGTTATAAGTAGTAAGCTGATTGCGACAGTGTAATTAATGCATGGGGAGGGAAGAATGATTTCCAATGTATTGTAAACAAAAAACATCAAACGAACTAAATTTACGTTCATAAGTAGCTGAGTTTCATTAAGTACTCGGAAACCTTAAACTGAATCAGACTCGAAATATGCCAAGAAACACTGATCCAAAGATGGGAACTCTGAACTGGTAAAAGTGGAGAGCCTAGTAGTCCTTCCACGAGATTTGGAGAGAGTGAGAAGCGAACTGAACACTGTCATTTCTG
This sequence comes from Dendrothele bispora CBS 962.96, assembly GCA_004369135.1. Classification (NCBI taxonomy): domain Eukaryota; kingdom Fungi; phylum Basidiomycota; class Agaricomycetes; order Agaricales; genus Dendrothele; species Dendrothele bispora. The sequence goes on along the minus strand of ML180317.1, from coordinate 4,993 downwards.
TAGATGGTAGCTGTCCAGTCGCCATCTGAGAATGAAACATTTCCTTTGAATTGTGCTCTTGAACCGTTTTCGTGATAAGACTTCCAGATCTCTTCACTTGTCTTCTTGTCAATAATTGTACGGAATTCAGGGAGCCGAACCCACGGTTCTCCGCTTTCGTTGATTCCAACAGCGACCACCAGTTTCCCATCCCATCTGGAGTAAATGAGTAGGCGAGAGACATCAGAGCCTTCTCCGGTCATGGAGAGGTACATTTCTCCACCAGTCGATGTATCGTTTAAGCTACGATCCAAGTAGTCTGGAGGGAAGACGTCTTTGAGGGTATAATCATCACATTTTCTTGGCACTTGAATGAATCGTGATTGGGAACATGTCGTTGTCGGTATTGTGGAGGTCAAGGTGGAGTCATCGACCGTTGTGTAATTAATGTCGAGTGTCCTCAAGTCCCATGTCCAGCCAGCAGTGATCCGCAAAGCAGCAGTAACAAAACCGCCGGATTCCAGCTTCATTTTTAACCTGTCTGCACGAGATCCACCCTTTACAGTAGTGCCCAAAGAAGATTGTATGCTGAGCATTCCTCCACCTTTACCTGGCGGGGCAAACGAAATTCCAATGTTTTCGTTGCCGCGACGACAGAGGAAGCTAACAGTAAATGGGTCTATTATCGAAAGCTCAAAAACGTTTCTATCGTTTGTAACATCAGATCTGTGATTTTGGGTAAAGGTCACTCGCTCAAAGCGTTCATCGGCCGGGGGAGGCAGGCAGACTTCCATGTAAAAGTGTTTGTCGTCAGTCTCTCTGGCCCTAGTACGGGGTGGTACAGGCTCTCTGACAGTCACTTCCTGGATGTCCACTAGTGTATCAACAGGGGAGTGTAAAGTCAGTTTGTGAGGACGACAGCGCATGTAATGCTGTTGGTTCTGTTTTTGGAGATAGATGTTGCACACCCTCCCATCCACTTGACAATCCAAAGATGCTCGGACTATGTTGGCATGACCGGTGGTGAAAGTTGGAAAGTAGATGTGCAGGCCATTATTGTTGAACGAGAAGGACGATTTGTCGCCAGTCAAATTTGTGCCAGAGATGCCCACTCCACCAGATCCTTTGAATTCGTCAGGAGACCGTGCAAACAGTCCTCTGGGATCTTTTTCAACTTCTTGCCCATCCTCATCCCTCTCGTAATCGATAGCCCAAGCAAAAATACTGCGGTCATCAGATATCTTTATGATTTCCTGCTGAAGCCGCATAAATGCCTTGGCTCCACCTTCCCCATAAATCGGCGCCATACATATATCGAAGAGTCCCATGAGCGAATAAGCTCTGTCCTCGGGTCGGGTCGTCTTCCTGAATGCTGCCCAAGACATTTTCTGTGCGATGCTGTATTTTGCCAGATCCCGATCCTCGTCCTCGAAGAGCTCAACTGGAATCAAGGTGATGGCCGAGATTGCATCGCGCAGGCCATATCCCGTGCCGATCTCCTCCCATGAATCATCCAAGAAGACAGTATACGAGGGCGCGATAAGCTCCTGCAAGGTCCAGCCCCTCGTGAACCATTTGCTTCTCCTAAAGCGTGACTTGGCATCTCTGGGATCCTCCTCACTCGATGCATCGGGTAGATACACATAACAGACACCAGCATCCGCATAAAACCGGTACATCGAGTTGATATTTTCGGAAAGGTCGGCGCTGCTTGATTTATCGATGCAGCACGAGTCGATCCAAATCCATTCGAAGTTACACTTCCACGCGTGGGCACAAGCACCTATGATCTTTTTCCAGCCAGCATTGAGACTTTGGTACGAGACATCAAGGTCCTGAATGTCCTGTCTTGCGATTTGGACTCCATTGGTGCCCCGAGAAAGCATAGTTCCAATCCATTTTAGGCCTATAGTGACATCCGAATCATCCAATTTGATTGCTGCCCATCCATGCTGGCGTTTGGTAGCCTTAAGGGTCTGAACATCTTGGAACGTGACTTCGTCTTCGCCCCAGGTATGAGAAAGAATGGCATATCCCGGGATATCGGTGTAGAATTCTCTTAGGGTAAGGTCGGTCGTTCTCAAGAGGCGCATGATAATATCAAAAGTATATTTCAAAAGCTTCAAGAATTTTTTTTTTCGATGTTAGTCCAGGTTATTGCGAGCAACAACAGCCTGAGAGTAAAGGGCGTACCTTCGAAGGGGGAGGAATAAAGGAAAGACGTACTGACTGCACGTGCAAAACAGCTGATTACTGGCACCTGATTTTAAGTATATCGCGCACACGACGCGCATTCTACTGTATCGATCTCTAGACTCGAGCCAGTCACCCGCAAGAGTTGTGATGACAGTCGATCACACCGTCGGCTTCGCTAACGACTTTGATCGACTGTCATCAAAGTCTTACAGAGGCGGCTGGTTCGAGTCTAATCGATCTCTCTATTGTCAGTTTTGTCTTTGTTCTTCTGGGATATACGGTATAGCTGTCATTCGGGATCAGTGTTCCTACTTGCCAGTGTACATGTCTGCACAACATACTTATCTGACGATAGTGAACGGTTACTTCTTTTTAGAAAAAAATTATTCGACATCCGTATGTTGTAGGGACGTCTCGCAAGGGTCTATTTTCTCTTTCTTCTAAACATTATTCTGAAATATATGAATAAAAACTGACAGAACGTATTCATATACGTGACGGACGACTTGAAACACCTATGTAAGTAAGATTTACGCAACAGTACACCTCAACCTCCACAGTCCGAACTTTGTATATGACTCCATCACTCCGTGAAGTTCTTTTGAGAATTAATATTATACATAACTTACACTGACAGAATGGGCATTATCGAATTATCATATATGCACGTCACCAAGGCAGTCTAGAACATCATATAAACATCATAAAGGGTATCACATATGTATGAAGGTTGCGTTGCATGTAACAAGTCAAAGTCAATCTATAGTTCCAACCCGCCCAAACCCCTGTCCATTACCTCCTCTTCCCCCAAAACTCACCCTGAAACCTGCTCCCAACCTGTCTATAACACTCCAACCTCTCTTTCTCCCTCTCATATCTCATCTTCGCCATAACGACACTAATCTTATCCGTAGGATCTACCGGCATTGCGTCCATCTTCGTGCTCGCCTTTTCAACTTCAGCAGCATCCGTATCGACACCTGTGCCTTCATCTTCAGCTTCAACCTCAGTCTCGAGCTCGAGGAGTAACGGTTTTTCGGACTGAATCAAAAGCTCCTTCGCTATAACGTCACCAACGAAAGACCCCATCTTCATCGAGGTGACTATCCCCTGAGAGGCTAAAGGGTCGATAGCCACGGCCGAGTCTCCGACTGCGCACCATCGCGCTCCGTCCCCCGAGGAGCCGTTCCGGGAATTACAGCAAGAAGTGAGATGGGTAGAGCCCGCGGGGGTTTGATATATCGGACCCGAGTTTTTCTTTGCTGTCGTTAGCGTAGAGGACCTTGATGAACGTTTGGAACCGTCGCCGTTGCTGCTGTTACTGATACTGCTGATTCTGTTGCTGTTGGAGGAAGGACCAGATTCGACCCATCCACTAGAGTCCGTGACGAGCTCGTACTGGAACTTGGTCAACAACCTCGCTATGTGGAATGTTCCTCTAAATAGTAATTTGAGGAACCCAGAAGACGTCTTCGCGTATCGGGCAGAAGGATCGGATTCGTCTGTGTAGTAGATGACTACTCGGACATTACTGGTATTGTACTTGTTAAACTTGTTGGCGCTGTAGTTGTAGGTGGTGCTGGGATGGTAAGGGCGGTTGTAAGGGGTTTGAGCGGTATACCACCATCCGTGTTCGCTAGCTTCGATGATAGAGCGGTGATCAGGGTCTGCGCGTAAGGCATCCGGTATCTGGGTGAATAGACCGTAGTATGCGGTGAGGTTGTCAAATTTGACAGTTCGTGCACCGAGCTGTAATAGAGTAAAGTTTGAGCTTTTGTTTGGTGAAACGGCAAAAAAGAAGGCGCGCGTTGAAAAAAGAGTTGGACCTACCTGATGAGCGACAACGGCATCCCTCCCAGAAGCGTCCACGACCCATTTCGAGATGTACAGTTTCTCTTGTGGTTGTCTTCGGTCAGAATGACCATCTTCTTGAGCAACGATGGCCCAACTCCGACCTTCGTCGACTCTTTCTATAGCTTGAAAACTCGCTTTACGCAGAGTCACCATCTTCTTCTCAGATTTGGACGACCCTCGCCTTTGCTCTTGGACAAAGTCTCTCAGGACTTGATCAAACTTCGACCGGTCGAGGTGCCAACCTATTCCGGAACCGTCGCTCTGGTTAGCAACGTTTTCTTGCAAGGAAGGGTTGGACCAGGCGCAGGCGTTTCCGGAGGATCTAGTGAATATGGGACGAGAATAGTGATAGTGACTCGTTTCGTTTTCAGATGAAGACGACGATGTGTCTTGAAGAAGGAGCTCCTCTACCGGGAGGTGAGGTGCGAGGTATGAGAAGACCTGTTGGATTTCTTCGGATAGAGCTGTTCCAACCTATTGTTCGGGGCATTAAGTTGAATCATGATCAGTGCCTCTGCAAAAGATGGAGAGTGAGTATAAGTTTTCGACGCACCTTGAAGAGCGAGGCGTCTGCGTTGTCAAGGACTAAGACTGAAGCATCGGGGTTTCGTCGGACAAGAGCCAGGGCTGTCGAACAACCTGCAACGCTACCGCCGACTACAATAACTATCGAGGAGAGCTCAGAACAAGAAAGTGTCACCCAGAACAAGACAGAGACTCACCATCAAAGTATTCCACTGAGACTTCCTCCGTGACGGGCATCGTACAATATCCAAGGAATCACAAGAGCGTCATGCTGGTATAAATGGACGAGATTTTGACTGCGAAAATGTTCTAATAGCGTATTTTTGCAATCCGACGGTCGACAAAGATCACAATTGCTTCCTATCAATCAACCATTTGACGTGACGTTCGGAATGTAAGAAGGACAATCATCAAATAGTCCTCGATGAACCCCTAACGA
>ML180315.1:0-19030 GCA_004369135.1 Dendrothele bispora CBS 962.96 | reverse complement strand
AACAACGCATCCCCGGCTTTTTCTAGACCTTTACTGATGTCTTCTGTGAATTTAATTTCTCCAGAGACGAGTTTCTTGGGGACGAGTCGGTTGAACTCGGTGGACCAGGTGGAGGAGAGGTCGGATTGGATGAAACCGTTCATGGAGATTCGGCGGGCGACGATGTTCATTAGGTTCTGTTAACGGTGTATGGGGGAAGAGGGTTGTGGGTGTTTTGGTGAAGAGGAAAGCAAGAAGGGTTAGTTTTATTGTCGTATATATGCATATAACGGGTTTTAGAGAGGAAGAAGAGGACAACGAACCTTCATATGCACCCCTTCTTTGTTGTTGTAACCAGAGATCATACCGCATTCGATGAATCGGGAGTGGAAAGCAGCGTTGCCCAGTGCGGCGTCAAGAGTGCTCCCACCGACGTTGTCCCAGTAGCTAGTTTTGTTGGGAATGGAAAAACAGAGAGGAAAACACATACACACAGAGATGCCGTCAGCGTTGGCCAGGCAGGGGAGGGGTTGGGGAAGGGGAACAGAAGGTGATGGAAAGAAGAAAAAAAAAGAGGACTAGAGATAAAAAGCTCACATATCAATCGGACCCTCACTCTTCAACACTTCCTCCGTGTCCGTAGTTTTGTAATTAAAAGCGACGTCTGCACCTAGGTCTTTGACGAGCGAGACTTTTTCTTCTGTACCTGCGGACCCTATCACTTTGAGACCAGAGGATTTGGCGAGTTGGAGGACGAAGGTGCCGACGGGGCCTGTGTTTATGGTGGGAGAGATAGGAGTAGAGAGAGAGATGGATGGGAGCAGGGTAAGAGAGAGGAGGTTGGTTATTAAGAGGTTTTTTGTTGATGGCGGGAGGTCAAACTCACCAGCAGCGCCTGAGACGAATACGGTTTCGCCCTAAGTGTATTGTGTCAGCCTGAGTCCTAATAGACGTATGGTGACGCAAAGAGGGGAGAGAGGGAAGAGGTGGGTTGACACATACTTTTTTGGCTTTGGAAAACTCTTTCCAAGCAAAATACGCGGTTTTTCCTGGGCATCAAATTATAGTTTTTTAGCATGTGTTTGCGTTTGCGTGGAGGGACAAATGGGCGGGCGTGTGGACGGGATGGATGGATGGAATGGTATTTTGACTAATGGGCAGGGGCTAGACTTACCTGGCATACCGAGAGCACCGACGTATACGGATAGAGAGAGCCCTGGTTCGGGATTAATCTTGTCGAGGTATTGGAGGTGGGTTTGGATGGAATATTCGGCGTATTCTAGGCAGAGAAAGTAACCCAGTCAGTTCATACGCGTCTATGGACGAGCAACCACATAGGAATAGAATGGTAAGGAGGGAAATATACCGAGAAGAGGCGTATGCACGATATCTCCCGCTTTGAACTGCTCGCTCTCCGACCTGACGATTTTTCCGACGCCGAAACCGTATACCGGTTTGCCGATTGCGTATGCGGGCTAATGAGTTGAGGGGAGACGAAAGATTGAAAGTAGATGAAGACAAAGATATTTCAGTGAGAAACTTGGTGTCCATTTTTCTCCTCAAAGAGTTGGAGCGAGGAAACGATCCTTACAGAGTAAGACACGATACTGGCGTCACGCATTTTACCTCTCATGTATGGATCTGCAGAGAGGTATAGGACTTTGACGAGGACACCTCCGTTGAGAGGTACTGTCTCGAGGTCAATGGTACTGCTGGCGTCGTATACGGTGGTTTTTCCTGGTTCGGGATAGCCTGATAGGGGGGAAAAAAAGAAAAAAAAAGGATTGACATTGAGATATGGTTCTCGTAGCTCCGGAGAAAAAGGAAAAGGGACAACGGAAGAAACACACCAGTAGGGATCTCGTTGAAGATGACTTTTGCGTTACGAACTGGAGCCATTATGGTTGTTCACGTTGAGGAAGTTACAAAGTGTCTTTTTTCCAAAGAGTTTGGTGAGGACTGGTCTCCATCGAGGACGGTTGCTTATATAGAGCAGGCTCGGTCTTCCACAAGGTTCCACAAATACATGATATGTATATGGCGCAATCGCCTTACAAAGGCCAATGACTGCCAGGCAGAAAGTTGAGGAGGATTAATGAAAAAGGTGACGAAGACCCGGTTATACCGGTTATACCGGTCAACATTGATGGCCGAGTCCTTAGTCACGCCCGAGTCTGTCACCGATGTGGTTGTGTTTAGACTGGAAGGCTTCGACTCCCTTAGCTTCAATGGTAACAGTCGACCGCTTCGTCCTAGCCACCCTTGCGATGGCCCGCAGTCCCTCTTGACATAGGCAGAACGTTCAAAATATTCTTATTTGGGTATGTTCTTTGTCTATATAATAGGACCTCTAAATCAGTCTTCCTGAAATTGGGGTGGGCGAAGTGCAGATTGGAACGGGACCCGTTGAGTCTTCCCCGCAAGATCTATCCTGAAGTTAATCGTAGAACCGTCTCCCTATAGATGAATTCACGTTCAAAGAAACGTCAGTGTCAAAAATTCGTCCAAATATATCCCAAATATTACGCACCACCATATTATGCGGGAACCCAAGATCGAATTTAGTATCTGCGTTCTCGATGGACTGGACTTGTTCCGGGGTAAGACTGATGTTCAACGCTTCGAGGTTCTCTTTGAAACTCTCTACGCTGCGAGAGCCGATGATAGGGAAGACGTAGGGTGTCTTTTGCATAACGTACGCGATGGCCACTAACCGTTCGAGTAGGGAAAAAAAGTGAGCAAACCACCCCGATAATATATACACGTATGAACACACCAGCTCTAATACTTTTCACACCAATCTCATTAGCGACTTTCTCCAATGCCTGACAGATCCTTTTCTCATCTTCTGTTCTCTTCCAATCGACCCCATACGTGATCCTTCCTCGTTCACCAGATTCTTCACGAGCTCGTTCCTCTTCGTCCGTACGCAGACGACCACCACCGATGACACCCCAGGGTGCGAGTGCCATCCCTGCAATAAACATCGCGCGCGCAACGAGAAGGATCGTATCAGGTAGGGGTGGGATTTAGAAAACAGTGAAACTCCAAGAAAAGAAGGGGTGTTAGACTAAGTACTCACCATTCATACGAGCCATCGGAATAACATCCCTCTCAAAAGACCTATCGAGAACGCTCCATTTACCTTGATAAATCGAGAAAGGCGTCTTTCCTTGACATTCAGCGTATTGATTCGCTTGTGAGACTATCCATGCTGGAGTGTCTGAAATACCCTATAAAAATAACCAATTTTTTTTATATGTTCATACTCTCCACTCAAATCTTGATCACAAAACATTGCGGAAAAAGAAAAAACACATCGAACAAGAAACTCACCAAATAAAGCACCTTCCCATCCAACACTAACCTATGCAATCCATCCATCACTTCCTTAATCGACGTGTCCCAATCCCACCAATGGACATAGAGAATATCGATATACGAAGTCCGAAGTTTCTTCAAACTGTCTTCCACGCACAAATACATGTTTTTGATGTTGTTACCGACGAAATTGATGCGTTGGTGGACGTTGGGGTCGGAGGGTTTGTAGAATGCTGTGTACTAATACATATATTTGTTGGAGGGGGGAGATGAAGTTGGATGTTTGTGCAGTTAAAGCAAGATTGAACGAAGGAAACGTTACCTTGGTCGCGAGAACAATTTGATCCCTCACTCCTCGTTCTTCCATCCATTCTCCAATGATCTTTTCTGACTCTTGATCCTGACTATAAATCATATCATGATATCCAAATAAGTACAATGTTTTTTTGGCACATCAGTATCAGTATCAGTACCACGACCACCAGTACCCCAAAAACAAACACAAAAGAAAGGATTCAAAGATATTGTGCAACTCGAAACACTCACTAATTACACGCCGTATCCAAAAAATTCCCTCCCATCTCGAAAAACCATTCGTCCAACAAGACGAAACTCTCTTCTTTCGAGATCGAACTCATGTGTTGAGACCATTTGTTTCCAAAAGTCATTGCGCCTAGACAGATCGGCGAGACGCGGATCCCGGCGTGGGGAGATAGGGGTCGGTAGATGTTGAGTTTTGGGGTTGGGGTGTTGGTGGTGGTGGTGGTGGTAGGAGGTTGGGAAGACATTTTAAGCCTATAGCCTTGAAGCAACAAGAGAATAGGAGAGAGACTCTGATCTTGTGAAGGGCTGTAGAGGTTGAGTTTGATGATTCTGTTATCGCCGTCGTCTTTTTATAGCTCGTCTTTTAAGAAAAAGGTCACCATTCCCTAGTCGCGTTTGCGGCAAATTGCCGCATACATAGGACATGTTACTTGGTAGAAACGCGCCCGCTCAGGTCCCAGGTCTCAAGTTTGAAAGTGCAGTAAATGCTCGAGCGCTATACGTTTTTCGAGTTGGACCGGTATCCGATTCGATTGGGTAAGTAGACAGAAGATTTTTCAGCGTTTTCGGATCCATTCCGAGAGACCTGCCAGGTCCGACGGCCGACGGTGTACAGACTAAAAAGAGACTGCAAAGTAGGTTTGAGCGCTCGAGCTCACGAGAAAAATGATTGATCAGCTTTCTCGGATGTGGTTCCGAATGCATTATCGAAGCTTTGGAGTGCCGCAGGGAGCTTCAATCACTCTGTGTAAATATGTACATTGTATAAGTCTTCTTTATTCCGTTGTACAATTCGAATTAATCCGAATTTCCCTTGAAGGTATATACCTGGCAAACAAGCTGGGGAGTACTTAAAGGAAAGTTCGACCGTTGACCATCCTAAGTAGTATCCACTGACCCATCCACCCAAGTGATTCATTACGAACTTGAGGGTCGAATCGCCTGTTGGAAAGGCACCCTCTGAATCTTTCCCGCCATGTCAAACATCCAGTTCATAGAGGTACCATCTCCCTATTAATCCAAGGTAAAAGCAAATGAAGGTTGCTTTAGAGAGCGAACCACACATCTCTTCAACGAAGAAGACACTCACAACCATATCATGCGGGAAGCCAACCTCAAACGGTGGACCTTCGCTTTCGATGTACTTGACTTGCTCGGGAGTAAGGCTGATACTCAACGCTTCGATGTTTTCTTTCAGACTGTCTACAGAACGAGTTCCGATGATGGGAAAGACGTATGGGGGTTTTTGCATGACATAGGCAATAGCGACTAGTGAGGTAAAAAAGACGTAAAGTTTTTTGTGAGTATGATACTACGATAAGATGTGACAACCTAGACAAATACCTGCTCTGATATTTTTCGTCCCAACTTCTCCAGCTACTTTTTCAAGTGCACGGCAGAGTTTCTTCTCAGGCTCGGTTCGTTTCCAGTCTTCACCGTACATGGACCTTCCTTTTTCATTCGCTTTTTCTCTTTGTTCTTCTTCTTCGTCTGTACGGAGTCGGCCTCCGCCGACGACGGCCCAGGGTGCTAATGCCATGCCTGTGTACGTAGAAGTTCAAATTTGATGTCCGAGATATAGGTTAGAGTCCTGTATACAGTACGTGCTATCCTAGGACAATGCGGAAAGACTTGTACTTACCATTAAGACGAGCCATGGGAATAATGTCGCGTTCGAATGAGCGATCGAGGATGCTCCATTTGCCCTGGTAGATTGAGAAAGGAGTCTTGCCCATACACTCCGCGTATTGGTTTGCTTGGGCGACGACCCAAGCTGGAGTGTCAGAGATACCCTGAGTAGATAAAAAATTTTAAATGTTTGAGCATTGATTTCGAGGTGGTGCCAGGATAATTCTAGAACTTTTTTCAAAGACACCATGAGTTAGGGCTCACCAAATAAAGGACTTTGCCCGAAACGACCAAGTTATGCAATCCATCCATAACTTCCTTAATCGACGTGTCCCAGTCCCAAACATGAACATAATAAATGTCGACGTAGTTCGTACGAAGTTTCTTCAAGCTGTTCTCGAGACAGACAGACATATTCTTAAAGTTGTTCCCGAAATAGGCGATTTTTTGTTTGACACTTGGGTCCGCTTGCTTGTATACGCCAGTGAACTGTCATCATTGAAGTCGACACGATGGGAAAGTGTGGTTTAGGACTCAGATGATGGATGAGAAGGAAAGTGTTTAGCATGTACATACCTTAGTAGCTACAGTGATCTGATCACGAACTCCTCGAATCTCCATCCACTCTCCGATGATCTTCTCCGATTCTTCAAATTGGCTTCGGACAAACGAGATACAAGTCAAAATGAGTAAAAAAAATTTCCTGCATCTATTCCGAGTCGGGTAACTCACTAATTGCAAGCCGTATCGATGAAATTCCCCCCCATCTCGTAAAACGAATCCAGCAACTTAAAACTGTCTTCTTTGCTCACGGAAGGCATGTATCCAGACCATTTGTCTCCCAGAGTCATTCCTCCGAAACAAAAGGGCGACACGCGGAGGGCTGCACGAGGAGAGAGTACTCGGTAGATACCCAAGTTAGTTGATGGAGGATCTGCGGATTCGAAAGGGTGGTATTTTCTTTCATTGGAGGTCATGATTTGAGGCTGTATGGATTAGATGTTCGAGGTTCAGTTAGTGGTGGGTGTTAAAGAAGTCTCAAGAGTTATCGATGGGAGGGTTCACCACAGGAAAGAGAAGCTTTATATACTTACCTGAGTATCGATGCATCTCACGATGGAACTAAGTCCGTGGCTTATGGATCTTTTTTGTGTGCTACGTAGTGAGAGAAACTCTGATACAGATCTTGATTATGTTTGCAAAAAAGAGTTGGTAAAACTCCTATTCAAAATTCTGTTTAGTGAGTCACTCATAACTTGCCAAGATATCTTCGGGACCGGGTAGTCCAAATCCTCGAGTCATGTGAGCACTCCTTGCGAAGAGTTAATCGGGTTTGACGTTGAACATTGTCGAAGCTTAAAAAGCTTAAGCAATACGTACAGTCATCCACCGGCCAATGAGGCAGTCAATTTTAAATCACTTGTATATACTTTAATTTGGCCTCGTATCACTAGCTAGATATCTCAAAATGTAATATATATGTAAGCCTATCCTACTGAGGTCCGATAATGAGGATATGGTATGTACAAGTTTAAGAATAAGACAAAGTAAAAAAAGTTGCATAGATCAGCGGAACCAGCCAATGAGGCTGTCACGTCACACGCGGATCAATGAGTTGTATAGTGGTGAATCTGGTGACACATCAAAATTTACTCAGCAGGCAGGACCCTGACTAGTGTTGCACGCGACTCGACTCCGCTCCGGCTAGTCGCCGAGTCGAGCCGGTTTTTGAGTCGCGGCTCGACTCGTGACTCAAGTCGGCAGAGTCATTTGGAGTCGAGCGTAAATTTTGTTCTAAATAAACTGGAATTTCACTGGAATTTCAGAGATTAAAACAGTCCAGTGCTCTTTGAAATATACCTAATGACTTCAAAAAGGAATTTAGAGCTGAAGCAAGTAAATAGAAATGTATTCGGAAAATTTTTCGAGATCGGTATGACCCTGTCATAACCAGATTCTCACGGCTTTTTCATGACCGAAATTCACATTTCAGCCATTGTACAAGGTAAGTGCTTATTTTTATTACCTTCACTCACTGTATCAGCTTGTTGTGAGCTATTATACTTACTTTTAGCACTTTTTCTCCCTCCTTCCTTGAGAAAGCCATTTTCGACCGACTCCAATTGACTCGAGTCGGAGTCGAGTCGATTTAAATGACTTTTTTGCCGAGTCGAGCCGAAGTGAGTCAGAGCCGAGTCCTGACATCACTAACCCTGACTTTCCAAAAGGGGGTGTGTATTGTGACACTCACATATGCTCCCCGAAGGTCTGAAATCTAAAATCTTTTCTATCTGACTCTGTTGGTAGATTTCTACTAATCTTATTGACGGAATCCATGTATATAGTGTACATCTATGTTGTAATTGAGTGTTAGAGCTGCCGCTGTTCTACTTGTATCACTAGTTACGAAATAAAATTTCAGAGCACCTAAGATCTTCTACTTAAAATGCCCTGTAATATTACACAGTCGAAATTTCAACCCCGGCTTTGGAAAGTACATTTAAAATACATAAATTTATAAAATGAGTCTCCCCTGGATATAGTGGGGCACACTTATCACCCATGCCGGCCACTTTGCCTCATTGGTGGGTGGTGCCTCATTGGCCGGTGGATGACTGTAATGGCTGTCCGTGCAGCATACAGTGTTTTAAACTACTTAACTTTTGCAGATCTTCGGCTTTAGAACGGAGTTTGAACGAGGCATGAACGATACCACGGCCCGAACAGTGATTACAAGCACAAGTCACTTTCAGTCTTTTACCGCTTCACCTTTGTCACCTGTGCAACCAACATTCAGACGCTTAGACATTCAAATTCTGCTACCAACACCTATGTGGTCTCGCGTTACTCAAACTGATACCTATCTCTTAATGTGTTGATACAGACAAATGTACTCTATATATCTTTACTAGGCACACTCAAGCCTGTCGGCTCTATGCCTAGTAAAGTAGATTTTCTAATTTATATAGGATTCTTATTATGCTGAATCACTTGGACTTCTTTGATGTCTTCTAAACACCACTCCAGTGAGCTTTCTCGGATCCATTCCGAGCACCTGGTCCGACGGCCGACGGTGTACAGACCAAAAAGAGGTTGCAGCCGCTCAAGCTTACGAGAAAAATGATTGATCAGCTGTATTCCGAATTTCCAGTGAACGCATACATATATTATAGCAAACAGAACTCGAGAGTACGTAAAGTAAAGTTCAACGCTAGTGTCCATTGACTCTCAAATAAGTACTAAAGTAATTCATTGCGAACCTAAGGCCGAATTGCCTGTTGGAAAGGCACCCTCTGAATCTTTCCCGCCATGTCAAACAGCCAGTTCATCGAGGTACCATCTCCCTGTTAATCAAAAACACCAGGGAAGCAAAAAAAAGTAAAGTAAAGAAGAAAAATTGCTTCAGAAAGCGAACCGCAGATCTCTTAAACGTAGTGGACACTCACAATCATATCATACGGGAATCCATGATCGAATGGAGGACCTTCGTTTTCGATGTACTTGACTTGTTCGGGAGTAAGGCTGATATTCAACGCTTCGAGGTTTTCTTTCAAACTCTCTACAGAACGAGTTCCGATGATGGGGAAGACGTATGGGGTTTTTTGCATGACGTAGGCGATAGCGACTGCCAGTGCAATTTGGCATAGTGAGTATAAGTTTTTGCGACTATAAGTAATAGAATAGGATGTGACAATCTTGGACATACCTGCCCTGATATTCTTCGTCCCGACCTCTCCAGCCACTTTTTCAAGTGCACGACAGAGTTTCTTCTCAGGTTCGGTGCGTTTCCAATCTTCTCCAAAAACGGACCTTCCTTTTTCATTCGCTTTTTCTCTTTGTTCTTCTTCTTCATCTGTACGGAGTCGGCCTCCGCCAACGACGCCAAAGGGTGCCAAGGCCATGCCTATGTACGTAGAGTTCAAATTCGATGTCCGAGATATAGGTTAGCGTCCTGTATTGATGTATCTATCCTAATATGAACTGGTGGTACTTGCCATTAAGACGAGCCATGGGAATAATGTCGCGTTCGAATGAGCGATCGAGGATGCTCCATTTGCCCTGGTAGATTGAGAAAGGAGTCTTTCCCATACACTCCGCGTATTGGTTTGCTTGGGCGACGACCCAAGCTGGGGTGTCAGAGATACCCTGAGTAAATTTTAACGTTTAGCATTGATTTCGAGTTATTCCAGGGTTGATTCAAAGTTACTGCGAGCAGCCAGGACTCACCAAATAAAGGACTTTGCCCGAAACAACTAGGTTATGCAATCCATCCATAACTTCCTTGATCGACGTGTCCCAGTCCCAAAAATGGACATAATAAATGTCGACGTAGCTCGTACGAAGTTTTTTCAAGCTGTTCTCGAGAGTGACAGTCATATTTTTAAAGTTGTTCCCGAAATAAGCGATTTTTTGTTTGACGCTTGGGTCCGCTTGTTTGTATACGCCAGTGAACTGTCACGATGGGAAAGTGTGGTTTGGGACTCAGATGATGGTTGAAGAAGGGAAGTATTTATGTACATACCTTGGTAGCTACCGTGATCTGATCACGAACCCCTCGAGTCTCCAACCACTCTCCGATGATCTTCTCCGATTCTTCGAATTGGCTTCGGACAGCGAGATACAAGTCAAAATGAGTAACAAAATTCTCCGCAACCAACGAGAAAAGAAGAAGCAGAAAACGTATCTATCCCGAGTCGGGTAACTCACTAATTGCAAGCCGTATCGATGAAATTCCCTCCCATTTCATAAAACGAATCCAGCAGCTTAAAACTGTCCTCTTTGCTCACGGAAGGCACGTATCCAGACCATTTGTCTCCCACAGTCGCTCCTCCAAAACAAAAGGGCGACACGCGGAGGGCTGCACGAGGAGAGAGTACTCGGTAGATACCCAATTTAGTTGGTGGAGGATCTGCGGATTCGAAAGGGTGGTATTTTCTCTCATCGGAGGACATGATTTGAGGCTGTATGGATTGGATGGTCGAAGTTCAGTGAGTGAGGGGGTGTTCAAGAAGTCTCAAGAGTTATCGATGGGAGGGTTCACCACAGGAAAGAGAGGCTTTATATACTTGCCTGAGTTTCGATGCATATCACGATGGAACTAAGTCTGTGGCTTATGCATCTTTTTTGTGCACTAGTGAGAGAAACTCTGATACAGATCAAGAAAAATATGTTATTCTCGATTATGTTTGCAAGAAATCTAAAGAGCTGGTAAAACTCCTATTTAAAAGTGGAAACTCTGGGGATAATTCTGTTTAGTGAGCCAGTCTTTCACCGCTTCGCCTTTATCACCTGTGCAACCAACGTTCGGATGTTCAACATTCAAATTCTGCTATTAACATCTATGTTGCTACCTGGATCTCTTAATGTGTTGATACAGATAAATGTACTCTATATCTTCAAAACCCCTCAAGCCTATCGGCTTTGTGCCCACTGATTTTGAATTTTCTGATTTATGTAGGATCCTTATTATGCTGAATCGCTTGGACTCCTTTGACGTCTTCCATAGTCTTATAATTTTAATATAAACACCACTTTCTCGGATACATCCCGAGCACCTGGTCCGACGGCCGACGGTGTACAGACCAAAAAGAGGTTGCAGCCGCTCAAGCTCACGAGAAAAGTGATTGATCAGCTTTTTCGGATGTATTCCGAATTTCCGGTGATATCTGGCAAACAGACTCGAGAGTAAAGGAAAGTTCAACCCTATAGCTAGTGTCCATGTCCATTGACTCAAGTACTAAGATAATTTATTGCGAACCAGAAGGCCGAATCGGCTGTTGGAAAGGCACCCTCTGAATTTTTCCCGCCATGTCAAACATCCAGTTCATCGAAGTACCATCTCCCTGTTAATCCGAGCAAAAAACGCCAGAGAAGCAAAAACGCAAAAGTAAAAAACACAAAAAATTGCTTCAGAAAGCGAACCACAGATCTCTTAAACGTAGCAGACACTCACAACCATATCATGTGGGAAGCCAAGATCGAATGGAGGACCTTCACCTTCGATGTACTTGACTTGTTCGGGAGTAAGGCTAATATTCAACGCTTCTAGGTTTTCTTTCAAACTCTCTGCAGAACGAGTTCCGATGATGGGAAAGACGTATGGCGTTTTTTGCATGACGTAGGCGATAGCGACTGCCAGTGCAATTTGGCATAGTGAGCGAAGTTTTTGTGAATATAACAGGATAGGATGGTGACAATCATAGACATACCTGCCCTGATATTCTTCGTCCCGACCTCTCCAGCTACTTTCTCGAGCGCGAGACAGAGTTTCTTCTCAGGTTCGGTGCGTTTCCAATCTTCTCCGAAAAGGGACCTTCCTTTGTTGTTCGCTTTTTCTCTTTGTTCCTCTTCTTCGTCCGTACGGAGTCGACCTCCGCCGATGACACCCCAGGGTGCTAGGGCCATACCTATGCACGCGGTTTAAATTCGGTGTTGGTATGTGTTAACATAAATATATAGTATCATAGATGTGACCTTAGTCTCTAGGACTCTAGGACAGCTGTGGAAAGACTTTGTACTTACCGTTGAGACGAGCCATAGGAATGATGTCGCGTTCGAATGAGCGGTCGAGGATGCTCCATTTACCTTGATAGATTGAGAAAGGAGTCTTGCCCATACATTCTGCGTACTGGTTTGCTTGAGCGACAATCCAGGCTGGGGTGTCAGAGATGCCCTGAGTAAATCAATTTTATTTTAACGTTTTAGCATTGATTTCGAGCGTCATTCAAAGGTAGTGCGGGTAGCCAGGACTCACCAAATAAAGGACTTTACCCGAAACAACTAGGTTATGCAATCCGTCCATGACTTCCTTGATCGATGTGTCCCAGTCCCAAGCATGGACGTAATAAATGTCGACATAGCTCGTACGAAGTTTCTTCAGACTGTTCTCGAGACAGACGGTCATGTTCTTGAGGTTGTTCCCAAAATAGGCGATTTTTTGCTTGACGCTTGGGTCCGAGTTTTTGTATTCGCCAGTGAACTGTTATCGTTGAGTTGACATGATGGGAAGTGTGGTTTTGGGGGCTAAGATGATGGAAGGTCGAGGAAGATCGAAAGATATGTACCTTGGTAGCTACAACAATCTGATCACGAACCCCTCGAGTCTCCATCCATTCTCCGATGATCTTCTCCGAATCTTCGAATTGGCTTCGAAGCGAGAGATACAAGTCCAAAATGAGTAAAGATTTCCCTCGACCAATGAAAAAAAAACCAAGGGTTACTCACTAACCACAAGCCGTATCGATGAAATTCCCTCCCATCTCATAAAACAAATCTAGCAGCTTTAAACTGTCTTCTTGGCTCACGGAAGGCATGTATCCAGACCATTTGTCTCCCAGAGTCATTCCTCCCAGGCAAATAGGCGACACGCGAAGGGCTGCACGAGGAGAGAGCACTCGGTAGATACCCAAGTTGGTGGGTGGAGGATCTGCAGGTCCGAAGGGGTGGTACGTTTTTTCGTTCGAGGTCATGATACAAAGTTAAGTTATTGCTATGGATTGGATTGGAGGATTGAAGTTCAGCTTGTGGTGGGTGTTATCGATGAGAATTCGTAGTGAAAACTGAAGAGAAGCCTTATATACACGAGCATCGATATACATTATGGAGAACCAGCCCTTTGCTTCTTTCTAAGTGAGAGAAGCTCTGATGCAGAACAGCTCCGATCAATCCTGGATAAGACTAATGTGGGCGGTGTCAGATAGTATTCTCTATTGACACGCCCACACCTTGTGACCATCTGTAGAAAAAGGCCCGATGACTCCGCGTGCAAGAACGACTCGGGACGCTGTAAGGAACACTCAGCGTCAGGTATACTGAATCAAAAATCCAGTACTATATGAGATATCGACTCAGTATTTCTGGTAGTGCTGCTTGCGATGATATCCCGACGAGTTGGACAGATCTAGAAGTGAAAATTCTTGATCAAGAGTTGGTAATCCTGCTTAGGATAACTTCCTAAGAAGCTTCCGATACCGGGCGAGCGTTTTTGAGAAGAACTAATCAGCGCTCAGCTGTTTGACGTTGAGCATACTATGAGTAGTGGTTACGGGTGTGCCGGCGGTATCGGTGACAAATTGTCACAAACGTTCCAGACTAGCTTTTTCAAGTTTTCGGCTTTAGACTTTAGAATGGAATTTGAACATTCCACGGCCCGGACAATGCGAGTCAAATTACGAGCACACTCAGATCTCAGTACTGCACCTTTACCCATGTGTTGGTCCATAGAATTTAATGGCTGAAGCAAAGATCGATGGTAGGGGTCATAGTGGTGCCGGCGTTATCAGTCAACGTTTTAGACTAACTCTTTGCAAATTTCGGCTCTAACAGAATGGAGGAGGAACGCTGAGGAACGAGGCACGAGCGATCTCACGACCCGAACAGTGGAGGCCCGGATATTTGCAAACACAAGTCGCTTTCACCGCACCACTTCACCATGCCACCAACGTTACAGATGTTCAAATTCCAGTTGCCATTTACATCTATATCCACTTTTTACACGTTATTACCTTGCAAGTTTCAAACCCTACCTCAAGTTCCGGCTCCACAACCATGACGGTCCCTGCATGTCTCTCCCCGACTTGGAAATTTTCTCGACTCAAAAAAGCGATCGTTTCATGTCGTCGTCGAACATCGACGTCTCAAACTCCCGATCGAGCTTCCGGGCCTATCTCTACCTGTCTATACTGGTGTATAATCGAACCCGCAGAATCGTTCACGGACGTCGAGGGAATCGAGGGACTCAAAAACACGTTGAAACTTGAAAATCGATCCGGAAGTATAATACGTATAGTTCCTGGATTAAAAACTTGCCTGATCTACGGCGGGTGTAACTATCCATTTAATGACGTTCGAAGAAGCTCTAGGCCCCTCATAAATACTTTCACTACTTAAGCTTAAGCTTGTTGTGGCGAGGGGTCAAAGACCTCCTCTCTGTACTCTCCTTTAATTGTCGTTCCCTATAGCTGCCTTGGACCTGAGCACGGTCACGGTTCTTTGATCTCCCTCTCTCCCTCTCCCTCTCTCCCTCGCTAGACGAGTAGTCCACAATTAGGATTCCGTCGACGGTTCGCTCAGCCTTCAACACTCTATCACTTCCTGCTAGCTAAAGACATTTATCTTGCTCGGTCTATTCAGAAACACCCCTAAAAAACCTCATACCCAACGCCCCGCACGGGATCCGGATTCAGGATCCGAGGCTATAACATTTCGGAATAGTTTTGGGCTAATGTAATCAATCATGGCTCTCTTCCCAAATTCCTACACTCTGTCCAGTGTCTTAACATCGTCCTTGATGTTTTCCCTCGTCATTCTCCTGGTTGTTCTTATAGTGACGACGACGCTCCTATTTATTCTCCTTGCGTGTGCGGTGTTTACCTTTCGGTTACATGTCGCTCGAGGGGATGGGACTCAGGGTGACAACGGGGTTAGGGAATGGAAGCGTTCTGAAGGGACGGGAAGACAGGAGGATTGGAGGGAAGGGTACGTGGTAAGGAAGAGAGGAAGAGAGGTGAGCCGTTTGACACCTTCCATTGCTCTTGCTTTTCCGAGAATTCCAGAAGGACTGAAAACACAAATCATTTTAGATCCAGCATAACTTGGCGCAGGAAGTCTTAAGATTACGAAGACAGCTTCGAGTGCAGACGGAGAGAATGGACAACTTGGTGGTTGAGGCTCACCGACAGCTGGATACGATTCGTACGTCGTCCAAACTTGGTTTCTTTTTCTATATCGATTTCAATTGATCACGGTCGGTAGGAAATGACCTTCAACAAGTCTCCGCTTGTAAATGTCAACGAAACAAGCCAGAAAGGCTCAATACGAGCATTGGGATTTCGCCGAACCCTGTCAAAGCCAAGAGAAGTTGTCATTCTAGAAGTTCCGGGTCTGAGGACTTGGATGTATCTGTAATTGGGGAGACATTGGAAGGTTCGGGCACAGGTCACGGTGAAGTAAATTATGAGATAGTGTCTCCAAACGGGGTCTATGATGTTCGTCTTTCTCTTTTCCTCTGCTAGTCCGTCCAAACTCACCTTGAACCTGGCTTCTTTTCTTGCTTAGTTCCAACTGATATGAATTATCTAACGAATAATCAACAGAAAGCTATTTCGAAAGCACATCTAATTTGGACATTTCGAATTCTACCTACTAATCCTATCTATCCTACCTATACTATAATCTGTGATCATGCAGGTTTACATACATACATACATAGAGCATTGCTATCACTGTTTTTCCTACACACGCACAACACACACACACGAGTAGTCAAATCAAATGCCCCAAGAATAGAAAATTGTATACACGATTCATAAAATCTCGAGTTCTCTTTCGCAATCCGTTAGAACTTAGGGGCGAAAACGAGTGTACATAAGAGAAGTTTTCATTTGTTCGGGAAATGAATAAGGATTAGGGCTCGATGTCAAAGAACTTGAAGATCGAAGACCTTAGTTTAGCGTTCATCTTACCGGACAGGTCCTATGGACCACGAGGGAAATGAAACCTACAGGACCAACGTTAAAGGTAAAAAGCAACGCGTAAGAAATGCTGACTGGGACGCGGTCGTATGATGTAGGCGTCACCTGATCAGTGACATCACCCTTAATAATGCCCATCGATATCTGTTGCGACCATTGCGTTCTCTTCCCTCTTGATATCAAACTATCACCATGGCCCACTCTCTTCCTCCTCTTGACTACCCCTACAATGCTCTCGAGCCATACATCTCGGGCGAGATTATGACTCTCCACCACACCAAACACCATCAGACCTATGTCAACGGTCTCAATGCTGCCGAGTCCGCCTACGCCTCTGCAGCCTCTCCCAAACAACACATTGCTCTTCAGGCTGCTCTCAAGTTCAACGGAGGAGGTAAGGAAACGTTTATCAATGCGTTTATTTATACATACTGACTGCGATCAAGGACACATCAACCACTCTTTGTTCTGGAAGAACCTCACTCCATCTCCTGAGAAGGGAGGCAACGGTGGTGTCTTGAAGGACGGTGCTCTCAAAAAGGCCATCGATTCTACTTTTGGAAGCGTGGACAACTTGAAGAAGGAGTTCAATGCTACCACTGCTGCTATCCAAGGATCTGGCTGGGGATGGCTCGTGAGTCTCTTCATGAATAAGCTTTGCTCATCTCTATTTTACGCTGGTCCACATCTGGACCAGTGTTTTAAATCTTATCTTTGGTATACCAATTACTGACCGTGCGGCCGTTGCGATTCTAGGGTGTTAACCCCTCCAGCAAGCGTCTTGAAATCGTCACCACCGCCAACCAGGACCCTCTCCTCACCCATGTCCCCATCATCGGTGTTGACATCTGGGAGCATGCTTTCTACCTCCAATACAAGAACGTCAAGGCCGACGTGCGTCATCTTTTATTTTCTCGTTCTTGTCATAGTGTCGCTGACTATTTGATTCCCGTTTATCAGTACCTCACCGCCATCTGGTCCGTCATCAACTTTGACGAGGCTGAGAAGCGTTTCGCTGAGGCAACTGCCTGAATATATGGCAGCAATGAAGAAAAGGATAAGCTAAAGGCAAAATACTGATCATGTATCATTAAACATTTGTGTACTTTTCGGAACGATTTGAGTTGCTTTGAGTTGCTTCTTGCTCTATGGATGTTTTTCGCCCAATGGAGGAACGAACTTCGAAGCCATTCGACGTGAGAATTGCGAGATTTTGCAAGGGTATTGTGTATGTGCGGTGATAAGCACGGGCTTGGAGTGAGGTTGTAGATAGGACGGTCCCGACGGAGAGTCGAGCCCATAGAACTTTGAGCGGAGATTTCGGATTTTAGGCTAAGTTTAGTCAGCCTTGTCCTTCTCCACTTTCAGCTTCATGTTCGTCTGGTTGTAGTGTGCCATTCTTTTAGTTGCTTAATGAATACCTTCTTCCGACTGTATCCCGAAAGCAGGAGAGATCATTTCTGATCCTATCGGGGCATACATGCCTATAAGATCTCAACCCCAAGAAGACTCTCACACTCCTCCCGTCATGGCTATTGGACGGGTGTTGTCATCGTCAAGTACTAGAGAATTTATGCACATCTTTGACATGCTCAAAAGGTCCATTGTTGATGTTAACTGAGCCAGATTGAAGAGAACGACGAGTGTTCAATGCCAAAGTTAAAGGCAGGAATTCGAAGGGGTAACAAACATAGATTTTGCTGATTATGGAGAAACAAATCATATTTTTCATTATATAAATCGCAAACTGAATTAAACATCAAGAGATTAACTTGATCTCGAAGACGTTACCTCTGTGCTCAACAGATACATTAAAGGTACTGAGACCCTCTTTGCGCTCTTTCTGGTGTAGGTTCGATGGCGTAGTTGGTTATCGCATCTGTCTAACATAAGAGTTTAAGACTCCATCATGATCAGTTACACAGAAGGTCCCCGGTTCGAGCCCGGGTCGAATCACTAGTTGGCCACAGCCTCCGCTTTTTCTCCCTTTCACATCGTTTCAGATTTTAATCCCGGGGGAGGGGGGTGGAGTACATAAGTATAGGTTTTGGACGTTTGAGTTTTGTGTGAACATTATTATGTGTTCATGTCACATGTTACGATAGCTGCTTGGAAATGGACTCTTTAGTGGTAGTTCGGGATTTGTTTTTGATCGCTAACGGTACATCTGTGCGTGATACTTGCCCAGGAATATTTACCTGTTTTGATATCTACATTGATGAAGGGTCAAGTAAGAGAAGTATGTACTGCTTTCTGCCACGCTCTTCTTGTTTAGACGTAAGTAAAGTCAGTATATGTAAACATTACTTACGACTCAGTGAGACTTGAGTAAAGCTATTACCTATTGTAGGGGTATAAATCTTTGGGAATTTTCTTAGTTCCAATCCATCACGTCCTTGGAGCGCTCATTCCGTCCAAGTTCATATCGAAGTTACCGCCCATATCACCCAATAGCTTTCTCAAAGAAAAAATATATTACAGTACTGTAAGTGGACAGAGGATACTGTAGAGTATTTACCTACTAACTAACGAGATCTTGAGGTATACTTTGTAAACTTTGACGAGGCTGAGAAGCGTTTTGCTGAGGCAACTGCCTGAATATATGGTATGAAGAAAAGGATAAGCTTAGGCTAAAGCAGAATCTTGATGATTGATGATTGATCATGCATCATTACAGGGACCAGGATTGTGGTCATAGACACCTGAGTCTGCCAGATGGGGTCTTAGGGGTTGATCATACCAATCCAGCATCTTGGAAAGGAGATGTAATTGTAGGTCATCATGTGGATCTGTAGAAATTTTGGGCTGATGGTTGAGAGGAGGCAATGAAAATTTTCCATGAGTACCATGGAGCTACTCCTGGTATAAATATTGACTTTGATTTTGAGGGTGAGAGTTTTGCATGGAACTACTCATGGTGCAGATGTTGACTTTGACTTTGAAGATCTTTTTCAGGATGTTGAAAAGTTTGATCTTCTCCGGCCATCTGGCAACTATGTTTGTATTAGAGAGGCTTCAAATTTTGAAGATGACAAAAGATCTGAAGGGGAGAGTAATCTTGCACAACCACACATTTCCCACAATAT
>ML180314.1:0-19037 GCA_004369135.1 Dendrothele bispora CBS 962.96 | reverse complement strand
TCGCATACATCACACATCCAACTCTTTCACTTGGTTTTTCTCTTGTAGAACCAATGCTAGTCACTTATTATGGCCATATCACTTGCTCTTTTTTGACATTTCCTGGATTGCCCGTTTTAGCTCTTACTATGTTTCGGTGGTATTTGAGGACAAAGGTCGAGAGGATGAGGTCGAGAAGAAGAGAGAGGGCCAAAAAAGCGTGTTGGTACGTTTTTTCCTTGTTAAAAGATCTACTGTGTTGGAGAGAGCGCTCTCGGACTTTCATTAGATAATCCTTGCCTTAAATAGCTACTTAGTTGTACGTGATAAATTCATTCCTTTTGACCCGAACGACGACTCTACAACATACTGTTTAACGTATCTTGTTTACCGTTTTTTTGCTCCACCTTTAGGTATCCCCAAACCCGGACAATGGAGAAGGAAGTTGGTCAAAGTTCCATGCAGGTGGAGACTCCGAAACTGATGATAAGAAGTAGAAAATACGAGTTTAATAGGTCGTCAGTGCTTCTCAGTGTACCTCGACCATTGGTAGAGTACGAAGTGAACTCACTGTTGTCTCCTATAACAACATCAAGTCCTTTGTGCCACACGCAGATGTCAACAATCGTGTGTGAGTCACAGTTGAAGGAGAAAAGTGAATTTAACATAAGTGCCTGAAGCGGGCTCTTGGTCTACTACACTTTCTATACAGGCTTATTCTATGTTTTCTCCTGCCGATCTTCCATATGGCTGTGACTCACGCAATCGAAGGATTGACAACGAAAACGAGAACTAGTATGAAACTAGGGGCGAATGAGACCTTATCCCGTGGAAGTTGCAAGTGTTACGAGAGTTGCAAAGAGTAGTGGTAGTATGGAGTAGCTTCAAGGTGAAGGGGATGAGCAGGAAGTTAAAGGACGAGGGAAAGACAAGCCAGAGGACAAAGGGAAAGGAAAGGAGGAAGCGAAGACTGCGTATCCAGGAGAGAAAGGAGTCTGAAATTATCATGCAGACAAGGAAAGCAGGTACTAATTTGGGTCCTACTCGATCACGGATGAAGGTTACAAAAACTGGAGGATTTACCTAAAACTTGGGATGGGAAGGAGATGGACGTGAAGAAGGAAAAAGAGAAAGAGAAAGATAGCTGTAGGGATCGAAGTGAGAAGGAGACGAAAATCACACAAAGATTACTGGTGAAAGTGAGGGAAACCTCTCTCATGATGTGTCAGGAGATATAGAGGGGGTGAGGAAATCCACAAGGACAAGATGGAAATCTGTAAATACTAAAGAGCGCTAAGGTTGGCAGGCGAGGAGGAAGGCGAAGCTGGAGTAGCATTGGGGCTGGTATGTCTGTTTTGGATTTCGATTTTACTTATTGAAGATGTTGAAAATTAGGGTTTTAATAGAGCGTTACTACTTGGAGAAGTATGTTAGCATTTCTAGGTCTATAACAAAGCAATGAATAAAATGGAAACAAGGACTTAGGGAAGAAAACAAGAGTATAACACCTAATATATGCGTCACTAAAAACATGTTATATGTGACCACGCCAGAAGTTGATGATTTGATGGTGAGAAAAAAAGATGAGATCGATGTAGATGAGCGATGAAAGCCTAATAAGTGGTGGGATGGAGTGACGATTCGAGTGAAGGTACCTAATGATAGACTAGACCGGGAAGAAAAAAAGGAAAAGAAAGGAAAGGAATAGGGTAAGAAGATGGGGTAGGGCAGAGAGTAAGAGGTACGCACTGTAACCAAGTGTACAAACATTGACCACTAGAAACAGGACTCGACCGGTAAATTGGTGCATAAAGTTGACCTAGTTTCCGGAAAAAAATATACTTAGCGTAAATGATTCACGTTCTGGACTTCCAGCAACACTCACCTTCTCATACCCAGTCAACTGTCCCACCCCTCCGTTTCTCAATCTAAACCCAAACACAATCGGGAACTGCGACACCGCTAATTACCCGTGCCTATATGGATCTGTAAGAGCATTCGTATTATATAAAAGGTTGGGAACGTAAAGACAGCCAAATACACTGATATCGTAGATACACGAAGGATCAACACACCAGACAAGGCTCGACGATGGAGAAAGTTGAGAACAGGGCAGAGGACAGATGAACGTTGAAAATTTGGGTAAGAAGGAGGGACTGGGGTCTCTTTGGTACCGAGATCGAGATACCATTGGTATAAACCGCAATTAACGTGGGTGTCGTCTGTCGACAGGTCTTGGTGGGATGGGGTGTGATGGATGTCGTGGTTGAAATGAGCAGCAGCTACTCGTCGTTGACGACCAGCACCAGTGCTCTACCACTACGCCGAATGCGTGTGTATCGGAATATAAGGACGTCTGTCCAATCGGATGAGCTCCAGAAACGAGCGAGGGCACGGGGAAGACGGAGGAGGAGGACGAAGAGGGAAATGAGGATGACGTCAGTACTGCTCGGAGAAGTGGTCGAGGCAATACTTATCTCCATTTGAGATTCCCCTTTGATAAAATTATAGACCGCTTAGTCTTACCCTCTCAATAGTGCTCCGGATTCCTGCGAACGCTGATAAAAGTCCGTGGTATAAATACTGCGTTTTTCCCGGCTAGTATGATGGCAAACTTTTCTCAAAGGAAAGAGAATGGAACATGTAGCCGTGTGATCCTTCGGGGTCATCGATTCATCCGTGGTCCAGGCCTGTTATACATGTGCACTGTGGCTTTCTTCGTAACTATCACGTCAACATATCCTTTTCGTGTCCTTCATCGTAGAAGCTAGTGTATGGATAGGTAAGAATAAACACGTTTTCTTCAACACAAACAACTGTCTAACGTCTAGGCGTAAAAGAGACCCTGTTATCCTGATTCGTCTCTTTTACCAGGTTAATCAAACAAACAGAACTCTCTTTGACCGCCGGTATTCGACAATAGACAAAGCAGAAGTAAGCCCTGCCGCAGGCTTTGCACCTGCAAACTCCACTCCTTTAATTTCCTTTCTTTCTCATACTTTTTCAGTATCTCCTGGATCAAGTCGTGAATCCAGACTACAGGTCGTAACATTCCACTTTCAGTGTTAAGTGTGTAAATTTCCACAGCCTCGCCGCCCCCTCACCGGACAATGACAAATACTTAAAAAATCTGAGGAACAGGCTTAAAGCTCTCCGAACCGTGCTTCATAATGGCGCAGAAGGTGTCATTCCTGCACCTTCTGCTTCTTAAACTTCTAAATTCTCTTCTAAACACGACCCTATACACGTAGTAAGTAAAACACCTCTATGATCTATAACAAGAGTCAAGTTGTAGCTTTCAAATTGTCATGCATTCTTTCTTATTCTACGCAGTTATGTTTATTGATACGACACACGTTGGGTGTGTACCCTCTGCTCAACCCATTACGGGAACATTCTCTCATGCAGACTTAAACAATATGTATCCTGTATTGAAGGTTAAATCTCCCACATCATGCGGCGCTGCAACCATCTTTGCACGCATTTTTACTGTGGGTTCGAGCCCCATGCCTTCTGCTTTCTCCTCCTGGTCCGCTCCGCGTGAAGTCAGAATGTAGAATTATGATTGACTCATGGACCATATTATTTTTTGTACTTCACCTGTGCCTAAATGTCTTGTTGCATATACTCCTGTGTTATACTACTATTAGAGACCTTGCGCTTAGCCAACCGTAGCCAACCGTCGCCAACCGTTGCGCAGATTTGAATTGAAAATTGACGCCATATTCAGCCAAATCTGCGCAACGGTTGGCAACGGCTGGCTCTGCGCAGTGTACGTTAAGTAACCGCCCATAACGGATCCTAACGGCGACTGCTGTTAGGAACCGTTGGCGGCGGTTCCAAGCGATAGGAAGACATCAGAACAGCCGCTGGAGTAGCTGCTCAACAAACGAAATGAACACCTTTATGTCTAATACTATGACTATTGAGCTGATGATCGAGCAACTGCCAAATCGTCTGAGGTACGAGAAAATGCTTTTGACAAGTGTCAATGGCGGCTACTCAAGCTGTAGCCACTTAGGAGTTTTTTACTTTCAACATATACATCATTGCAAACTTTGTTACAGAACTCTTTCCTGAAACAGGTCATCGCTCTTTTGAACTCTTTCCTGGAATGTGTCATTGTTTCTGGAGCCATATCATGTCTTCATTCATCCAAACCAGCTCTTCTTAGTGTGAACAGCAGATACCAATTTTCGTCACCTTTTTTTAACACTACTTGAACATTTTTGAATAGAGGATTTGATGTAAGAATAAGTGGTGGATCATCTTCATTTATCGTGTTGGCAACGCGACAATGACGAGATTCGAGACTCGGAAGTGAGTAAGTATCATATAGTATCGAACGCTTGCGTTGACACGTTCATACAAAGGTATCTCTGTCAAGCTAGACTCGGCGTCCGAAAGTTTGATGTTAAAGTTGAAATTGACACCTAGTCCAGTATACAGTAAATAAAAGGTCCTTCCCTTTTTGATGGAATTTTCTCTGTCATGAGTTGACGATATTTAACTTCACTGGAAGCAAATAAGTTTGTGTAAGGCCTATGGCAGGATTCCGGAGGACTTTATGAGGTAGTGGTCTGAATTCACTCAGAGATTTGTCCCTCCAGTCATCAGAAGCGTTTAACTGGTTGATGACTAGAGACCTGGTGAGTTTGATATGTTGATCAACACACTAGGGAATCATACAATAAGGAAATCAGAACTCGACTCTGATCGAGCTATTCATGCTTAGCATCAACATGATGGCAAGCACTCACTTCCAATGTACAAAGGAGAGTGCTACCGTGTTACACCTTGTAGAAGGCGTGATGTAAAGAGTACATTTTGAAAGGTGTCCACGTGCATTTGCGCATGGAGTTTATCAGGACGTTACCGCAAGCCCGGACAGTTGACTGCAAGGTGAGATAAACTGGGGGCATCTTATGATGTGGCAGATAACCAGTACATAACATCTGTTTGCTAAATTCACGGGCTTGATACTATTACTCAGATATTCGTAGTGTCAAGTATGAAGCATTGAGGCCCAATCACATAACAGATGGAGAGTAGGTAAAGGTTAAGCAATGGCCAAGAAATGCGGGACCGAGGAAAACTTGATCTCCAGTAGAATTCAATATCGTTTGAAGAATATTTTGAGCTTCAAGGTGGACCAGTAGAGAGGTACACTCTGCTAAAATAAAAGGGAATTCCCGCTACCTTAAGCAGTGGGTCTTGTTCTACAGTTACCCCAATTTGCAAGTTCTCGATTTTTTGGCGGGTAAATGCATTTTGTGGTCTCGGCTGTACCAGGCTCCTCAACCTGGAACAGTCGATGTACATCTCCTCTTCCCACATCCACCACCGTCGTTTTCTTCCACCATCATGTCAGTTTAAGATTAAACATCTACAGGATAGGTGTCTATGATATACGCATTTCATCAAGGGTTAAAATAAAGTTATTTGCCAAACTAATCGAAGAAAATGAGGGTCTACAAACACATAGGGAGAATACGAACAGAAAGACTAGTGTTTTTCATCGATGGTACTGGAAGGATGTGCAGCGAAGAAGAGAATAAAAGATCGAGATTTTATGCACCCAAAGGGCCGCTCGTCATAAAAATCTTTGTCTAAAGTCTTTCCCTTGATCTCCAATGACTCTTTCATCAACATGAGTTCTTCATGATTGCAGGCGAAGTGTGAGGTGTAGGAACGAAGGCCAATTTCGATGGAAACTATAAAGTACATCTATTGACAGATTGGATTAATGGCAGGAGATGCATAATATGGAGACATATAGCGGTTTGCTGAATGTTTTAATGTATGTATTTACGTCAAGAACACATTTGTTTAAAGGAATAACTTGCTGGTGACGTGGTTGTCAACAATAACACTGGATTTCCGACGCAGTTTTCACTTGTTCTTGAAGGTTATTGAATGGACAAGCGTCCTTGCGGCTTGGGTGCAATATGTCACGACCAGTAAGTTTTATGAATTTTGTCTTAGCTTTTCGTCGAGTTTAATTTCAACTTTGAACTTTATGGAGATGTAGCTAACGTAGAGGACAGTGCCTCGTCAACAGGCTCTACATCGGTTATTCAATTGACGAAGAAATAGATGACCACGAAGAGGGGAAATAATCGTCGATATACTGGGCAGGAGCGTCCGGCGTCCGGCTCACTTCATCGCTTTGCCATGCAGATTTTTCACTTTAGCAGGGTGACAGATGTATGTACTGTCTGGTCAACGCCCATTTACACACCCCGTTAAACCGGAAAAAAAAATCAATGAAGTCCTTTCTTGCCGGTCTCATCTATGCCTTTCCTCCCAGTGAATCCAGCCTCGTACTATCTTCTGCTTTCCTGCATAGTCATATTGCCAAAGGGACTGGAAACTCTCAATTCTCGATACCAAAGCATACAAAATCCCAGAAGCTCGAACAAACTTGAAAATTTTCAAGAGTTGAAGCATGTGGGTCCCGGTGTCTTCTCGGTCCTGTTAGTTAGCCATTACTTTATCCATCAAGGATTCCCCAGTTCCCTCGCAGTCTATCCTTTTCAACACATGGAGGAACACATATTTTCCGGGTTCCTGTGCACGGGAGCAATCATTAAAATCAACATTTCTCGGCCATATTTTCTTGCGTCATTACAGAGTTCATTCACAGTTTCTCGGATATTGATAAACAGATCTATTAGTGAGGGATAATGTCGTATCTGCAAGATTTTCTGACATCTTCTCTGCAGCAGGGAAGAAAGAGATGAGTTACTCATTTGAACTAAGGTCTTCCAAATTCGCCGTCAGTTATGGATAGCTTTGTATAATCTATCTCATAGGGAGACGGTCAATCTACCTCCAATAAGAGCATAACACAGCTGCTTAGGCAACTGTCAATTGCTCCTTTCTGCACCAGAAATTGCCTTCAATAAAAGCATACGATGGCTACTCAAGCAACTGCCGATCAGTCCTTTTTGCACCAGAAATTTCTGTCAATAAGAGTGTACCATAGCTGCTCAAGCGGCTGCCAATCAGTCCTTTTTGCACCTGTCCTACAGCCCTCTTAGTTAACATTGCAAACACCAACTGGTACTTCGCTCACTTCTGGACCAAAACTTCGGTATGGGAAGGGCCAAGAGATGAGTTCTACAGGGTTTGGGTCCCAGATGAAACCTCTTTCCCTCCGAGCTCAAAAACTCGAGCGCATCCTCAACTTTGTACGGTCTGAACGTTGGAGTTTTTCTGAATTCCTGTATCATTTCTTCTGAGTGAGGGACCAAGATGAAATGAAGTACATGGATGTACCCACTCAGCCATGTTACATTCATTTCTCTCTAGGCATAGAAACTGTAAATATACAGTGTCCGACATGGTCCAGAATGCAATGGGGCTTCCAAAAATGGGTCTCGTTGAAAGACAGGATGTATCTTCTTTGGAAAAAGACTACAGGGTCATCAAACCTGTTTGCAAAACCTAGTATTATGGCTTTTGCAGCCCAGCTTGTGGAAGAACATCTAATCAATTCAGTCAAAACAAACCCTGGTAATGCCAGTAGCTTTCTGCCTGGTACCCATGGTACTAACTGAGATTCCTGTTCAGAACCATTGGTTTGTATCTCTTCTCACCTTTCTCAACTCTTGTCAATTTTTACATATGCCAGTTACAACAAGGTTAAGAAGTATCAGGGACAGAAACGTATCATTTCCTTAAGTGCAAACCATCAAGATAACTACATGTTTGAGACAAACCTACTTGTACTAATTGGAACCCTTTGTAGCCCTCTTCCTCTTCTGCAATCGCAAAACCGCATTGTCTACACGCTCCTGAGCAGTGGTCACCCAATCTTGTGAACCTCCTGCTTTTTTCCAACGTTCAACTGCGCGGACACCCTTAGCTGTTATTTGAATTGATGTCCCAAACCTTGTAACATGAGGAGGAGAAGATGACTGTAAGGTGCAATGTTCATCCACCTCCCCCCGCCAGAAAATCTCAACCAAGCCTTTACATCTAATAACAGATAAATGAAAGCATAAGTTTTTCGTTGAGACTGTGACTCACTTTGCGAACTGAACACCAGTATGGAAATCTGCAATCAGAAACTCCCCACCACCAATCAAATCATGGTCAACTTCATCATCCAATACCCAATCATTTTGATCTAAGAGCTGTGCTGCCCACCACCATCCATATGCAATGTCGGTTGCATCAGAGTCCCTGTGAGAAAAGTTGGAGAAGTTGGATCGGGTGATTGTCAGGGAATTGGGGAAGTTCATGTTGCATATACCACCAGAAGGATCAGCAGTATCATAGAAGAGATGGAGGCAGGCAAATGAAGGGGAATCCAATCTGTTGATTGAGGATATATATGTAGTAACTAACACAAGTTATATAAAGTTACACAACTACTGACCTGATTGCTTCATTCATCATTTTATGATGAGCAGATGGAAGGAGGGAACTCAAGCCTTGGGAGTAGGAATCTTGCACCTGTTCCAAACCAGGCAACAATCCACTGAATCTGTAACAAATTATAAAATTTATAGCATATGGGAGATTAGATAATGAATGTACTTACTTCTCAACGATCCGATTACTTGAGGACTTGACTGTATAATACACAATGTCTTTGTTTTTTTCACCTACAGTTGTATGCCATCCAAGAGCATGCATTGAACCATTCTTGGTGTGGATTGACTAATGAAGCAATCTGCTGAGATCCAAAAAGATATGGGTAATTGATTGAGATACTCACTGTGGATTTGGTTAAACTCTCTCCCAATGGTGCCATGATTTGAGCTCCTGAAATTCTGTCCTCCAACTTCAAATTTTGAGACTAAAAAATCAAGTTAGTGTGGAATACAAAAATAGAGTCAAACTTACACCATTATTATTAATGGATGGAGTACAGCAGGATGCTGTCATCATGGTTTCTATCGAGTTCTTGTATTCCTTGAGAGTTGCTGGGTCTAGGGTGTCCCAAGGTCTGTAAACAGATAGGATATTTATAAAGAGAAATGATGAAAGTACTGATTGGTGACTGACCGAATCCTGACTGCCCAGACGATAGATCCTGTGTCTGTATCCCACCCATAATGCCAGCCAGGCTCATGAATCCACAACGTCTCTCTATATGGAAATTCCGGGTCAGAAGATGATACAGGCTGATTCTTTTTGACTTGAAGACTTTTAACAGCTTCAACATATTGAGCAGATCCTGTTTTGCTGACGGGATGCACAAATGCATCTGGAATCCCAAGGAAACGCCTAATGAACTGAAGAAAAAGAGAAAAATCAGCTTCCAACTTATGAAAAGATGAAATGAAACGAAGTACACTTTGAGCATCTACCAATCCTTCAGCAGGCAAAGACTGTGGGGTGAGTGAAAAGAAAATTAGCCTGGAATCCATGAACAGGAAATGAACAGATGAAGTACTCTCTCAACATCAACAGATCCTTCATCCAAATGGGCAGTGGGAGCAGAAGACAGGAACTGTGCAGTGAATGCAGAAAAAATTAGCTTGCAACTCATGAAAAAGGAAAGAATATATTGATGTACACTTTGATTATCACTCAATTCTTCAACTAAGTCGGGAATTGTAGCTGAAGACAAAGGCTGTGGGATTAATGAAGAAGAACTTAATCTGCAACTCATGAAAAAGAAAAGATGAAATGAAATGAAGTACACTTTGAACATCTACCAATCCTTCAGCAGACAAAGACTGTGTGGTGAGTGAAGAGAAAATCAGCCTGAAATCCATAAACAGGAAATGAAGAAATAAAGTACTCTCTCAACATCAACAGATCCTTCATCCAAATGGGCAGTGGGAGCAGAAGACAGGAGCTGTGCAGTGAATGCAGGAAAAATTAGCTTGCAACTCATGAAAAAGGAAAGAATAGATTGATGTGCACTTTGATTATTGCTCAATTCTTCAACTAAGTCGGGACTTGAAGCCAAAGGCAAAGGCTGTGGGGTCAATGAAGAACTTAATCTGCAACTCATGAAAAAAAGATAACTGAATCAATGTACACTGTGAACATCAACAGATTCTTCAACCAAGTTTGGATTTGGAGGGGAAGACAAGAACTGTGGAGAAAATTAACCTGCAACTCATAAAGAAATTGAGATGAAGTACACTTTGAGCATCATGAAGTTTTTGCCGCCTAAGATCTCTCTTTTGCTGGCGTAAAGCGCTTCGAGCATTGACAGATCCTTCAGTTGATTCTGGACCAGGAGCTGGAGGCAAAGACTGTAGGGAAAATGAAAAAAAAAATCAGCCTGCAGCCCAAGAAAAGGAAGAAATGAGATGAAGTACACTTTGAGCATCATGAAGTTTTTTCCGCCTAAGATCTCTCTTTTGCTGACGTAATTCACTCTAGGTCTTGAGATTAGAATAAGACTGAAAGAAAGAAATAGTTTGACATGCCATCGATGACATTGATAAGGGCAAGAGCTAGATGGATTGCATTAGACCGCCATTCTTATATATCAGTTTGAAAAACACATGAATGTTCCTATGAGAATACAAATTATTTATAGTATCTGGAACGGCCAGGCACTTTTTCTGCACATTTATATTAGAACCAGCATGTGCTGCTACCCATGTGATGCACAAATGAGCTTCTCACCCTTCAGTGAGATGGCCTCAAGGCTGCCTGTCTTACAGCTCCCGGTGCTTAATGATGTTAGCGTTCAGGCACATTATCTCAGCTTACAGCTCAAATTTGTTAATTTGGAATATCTACAAGGTGTAACTTTCCCAGTTTTGCAAAAATCACCAGAATATTTGTGGTAATACTAGACATATTTAACCATCAAACTACCATGGGGATTTAGCTTGAGCTTGGTAGTTCTGTCAAACAAGTCTTGGAAGTGCTCCTAGAAGGAATAAATTCCATATTGGCACAACTATTCAGTTCAACCCGAATCCCCACAGCCATTAAATAGATAAATATGTCTAGAAGAGCCTCAAATATTTTGGTGATTTTCAGATAAGAGTGGAGAAAGTTTTGCTCAGATTACTGCTTGAATTGGTCAATTTGGAATATCTACCAGGTGTAACTTTCCCAGTTTTGAACCAAAAATCACCAGAATATTTGTGGTACTACTAGACACATTTGAACATCAAAACACCGTGGGGATTTAGCTTGAGTTTGGTGGTTCTGTCAAACAAGCCTTGGAAGTGCTCCTAGAAGGAATAAATTCCATATTGGCACAACTATTCAGCTCAACCCAAATCTCTATGGTCATTAAATAGATAAATGTGTCTAGAAGAGCCTCAACTATTTTGGTGATTTTTAGATAAGAGTGCAGAAAGTTTGTGTCAAATAAGCCTTGGAAGTGCTCTCAGGAATAAATTCCACATTGGACTCATTTGACCTGAGCTCAAATCAAATCTCCACGGTCATTAAATTGATAAATATGTCTTAGACTCCCAAAAATATTTTAGTGATTTTTAGATAAGAAATGAGAAAGTTTATCTCAGATTTTGATGTATCTACAAGGTTACTCAAGGTATACCCCTCTCAAGACTCTGACTCTGTAAAGGCTATACCTGGCCAGGTCTTTTGCCTTTTTTCCAGACCAGTGGCTTCCCATACCTATGGCATGCTTGGTGTAACTAAGGAGAAAGTTCGAGTTGTAGTATTAATGGTATTGTAGCATAACAGACATACAAACCAGAAACTAAATGGATATAATCCAGTGTATTAAATTAGTATCTGTATGAGGTTTGAAAATTTTTTGACTGTGTCATTGAGAAAAATCAGTAGCAACAAGCCTTACATTGCGAGGGATTTAGGCCTGCAAAACTTTGTATCCTAACCCCCGCAAATGGGGCGTCCCCGACTCCCAGAACACTAGAAAACCCAAAGCCCGGAAGACCCGACAACATCAATATTAAATTTGATGCCATTAGACACAAACAAAGTACCCCAGACAACAACTCAGCGTCAAATTGACAGCCAATGCATTAATATTATTGTATGAGACACAAATTATTTACAATTACAATGCAAAAGAGAATTGTACTCACCAACTCCTCTGCGTCTTCCGGTCTAGCTAGAACAACCATATTACTTCCTGAGAGATTCAGAAGGAATATTAAACCTAATAATCTTTTCATTAGAATCCTTACGTTAACTTCGCTGGGAGCGGATGTCTCCTACCATATTGCTTAGAGAGCGAATCAAAGTATTTCCAAGTCTGGATTGACGGAACTTGAAGCAAATGGCCTAAGATTGGGTGCGGACGTGGTCCTGGAGGACAACGTGTCTTGTTTCTTCGAAAGAAAACTGCTGCAGAGTATGCGAGGAGCAGTATAACCAAGTCGTATTCGATCGGAAATGTCATCATGACGGTGTGGCGAGGGTCGAAAACGAAGGAGTTATTCAATTGACGTCCGAGATGCAAAGGAAGTGGATATCCTGGATGGCAGTCGGGAACTCGTAAAGGAGAGAATTACCGGTGACAGGACACAATCACTACGTTCGATAGGCGTGATAGTAACGCAGCGAAGGTTCCCTTGAGTCTTCGTCTCAGTCAGCGTTTCGCGTGTTAAACCGAGTGTTTAATTTTATCACCTTCAGGAAAAGAAATATTGTAATTTGGAAATTTACTGTTGGCATCTGTCAAAAGACGACCCTAATTTCATCCGCCCATGTTAGTATCGTTGTAATGTACAAGGCCTTTTCATATAACGAACCAAAAAAGGTCTCATGATTGACAATTATCGAGAAGACGCCCAAACCAACCAAACGATTTATCGTTAGTTCATCAGTTCCAATCACAAAAAGAAGCCTTCAATTAATGTGTAGCTTGTTTTGGCGGTTAAAAATAACCCTTTACTAGTTCCCGCACATCTTTCCCAGCCCCCCATCTTTGCAGGATTAAGCCACTAGTATACTGACGGATTCCATGGCCGTGAGCGCGCAGCACGGTGGCTTTGAATCAATTTCGTTTCCGCAATTGACTTGTTCCGAACCCATGAGATTTCGTGATGATCGTGATGATATCAAAAGCAACTACATTAGGAATAAGCGAGGATAAGGTGTTATATACTTACGACTTGTGGCTGGTGGACTTTTAGAGATGTTATATTGAACATGTTTCAGAAACACCGTCAAAAGGTTCCATTTTAAGTTTCCACGGGCGGGTTACCATCATTTAGATCTAGGTGCAAATCGACTGAATTTGAACTTTGAGCCCTCGAGGAGCGCGGGCGACGGTCCGGTCGAAAAAAAGCGATAAAAGTCAAGTCCTTTTTAGATAAGTAGGTTCAAGGAACTAAACACCGTACGAAAAATCCTCAAATCCCGTTATCACGTACCTTAGAAGACGGTGCACTAGCCTGTCTAGCGGCTTGAAGATGACATCGTATAGCTGATTTGATTCTGGAGCTCGGATCTGAGGCTAGTACGAACATTCAACGACGCTAGAAGCGAGTTGGTGTAGAGCTTCCCGATCATTAGATTGAAGGAAATGTGGATCAGGTTGCTGGGCATTGTTAGAAACTTGAGGTAATAATTTTGTCAGGGTCAAGACTTGTATGCGTAAAGGGACGCGGACATACACAGATCATATCGATTAGTGCGAAAACCCTGAATAATAAGATAAGTGAGTCGTAATTATAAGGATGGAGGAACAGCGACGAAGGTCAACTCACGATGTCAAAAGACCGGTGTTGATCGCATAAAAGAGAAGCTTGTTAATGACCGAATCCGTACTGCAGAATCACCGCTGTGCGTCAAAAAAACCAACAAACGATATGGGCGCAGATATATATTGTTTAACTTACGTCTTGATTCCCGTGCGACTCTGGTGGAGATAGAATGAGAGGGACGCCGCGATTAAAAGGTCAGCCACTGCAGCAAATGCAAGACCCGTGCTTGCGATTCACTAATTTAGTTCGAAATTGAATGTTTTGATGAATAATTAGATGTATACTTGGGTGATATAAGAAAGTGGCGGCTAACCTGGAACTCGAAGAAAAGTTCGACCTTGACTAGTTGCTATAAGTAAATGAGGAAGAAAAGTGTTGTTGTAGGTTCAGTAGAACGTAAACGGTAGTAAAAGCAGTTGAGTTTACCTAGTTCGAAACCTGCATCGATGCACTGGATGATGAGAGTTTGTGGCCGCCTAGAGATAAACTTGCACATACCCCAATAACACAACGACAATGTAGCCTGAGAACAAGTTTGTATGAGATTATCTATAGTGACTTGAGCTAGGATAAGTGACTTACAATCACGAGAGCTAACCAGACATTCTTGCTAACTGGAGTTCTTATGAGCACTTGCTAGTCGGTCGGACTACCTGTGTCAAGGCTTGTTGAGTCATACACAGTTCTATGTATACAGACTGAACACCAACTGATGTGGTGGCTGATGTTGAGTCTGTATGCACAAAATGTTTTATGTACACAGACTCAATACCAACCGATGCTGCAGACACTGATGTCAATTCTTTATGCACAAGTATTATGTATATAGACTCAACAACAACCAATGCAGCGGCTGGTGTTGAGTCTGTATGTGGACAAAGCTTTATGTATATAGACTCAACACCAACTAATGCGGCAGCTGATGCTGAGTCTGTATGTGCAAAAAGCTTTATGTGTATAGACTCAACACCAACCGATGCGGCAGCTGATGTTGAGTCTGTACACACAATATATGTCTTACATATACAGACTCAACACCAACCGATGCGGCGGCTGATGTTGAGTCTGTATGCACAGGATGTATTATGTGTATGGACTCAACATCGGCCACCACATCGGTTGGTGTTGAGTCTGTATACATAAAACATTTTGTGTGTATGGACTCAACATCAGCTGTATACATAACAGACTGTGTAGCAACCAATGCAGCAGCCAGCGTTGAGTCTGTGTACTTTGAGTTTGATGATAATAGTGAAAGACTATGCCCTGAATACTACTAACTTCCACAGACCGTGTAGCAACCAATGCGGCAGCCGTTCTTGAGTCTGTGTACTTTGAGCTCTTTCCTGTAGTGTGGGTTACCGTACAGATCTGTATGTCGGCCAACATACGGATCTGTACCGTGCAATTACTTAACACTCACGACAAATCAACTTGAGGAGACCAGGGGGCATTAGTAGCAGCTCGTCAGTACAATTCGCTTCTACGTGGACATATCCAATCAGCTGTATTGGAAGCTCGTAGCCGACATTTTCTGACGCGGTGCTAATATCCCTTACCATCACCCACTTCGTGGTATCACTCACCCTCTCACCATCACTACATGTCTCTTATCGCTCCAACATGGCTCATAGCACTTGCTCTAGGATGCGATTTGATAGTGTACTACCGCCGACACAATAATACTTAGCAAACTTCCTCCTGGACCAAGAACGACTGGCAAGTCTTAAGTTGAATGTTACAAGGATATTCTGGGTTGGTGTTCAAACGGTCCTATGTAGCGCTCTTCGGTCATGGTCAAACGTACTCCTGGAAATAGGGAGAAGATCTCTATCGCTCATATGGTAAGTTTGTACCATCAGAGATCTTTGGAGTCTACTAAATTTTATTATAATTACAGGTCCAGTCGTTGGATTCCAAGCAGGGGGTGACTACTATGTACTACTCAGTAATCCGTCTGATGCACAGGAGTTGGTACGTATCCTGTTTATCGTTTGGAGTACATAATCTTTGATGTATGAGTATGTACTCTTTAGCTCGAGAAACAAGCGGTACTTTTCTCTGGAAGGAAAGCTGTTGTATATGCAGGAAAATATCGCTCCAACAGTAAGAGGATGCTCTTACTCCCTCACGGCGATGCTCTTCATAAACAGGAGCTATGTTTAAGTTTATGGTTCGCTCCTCTGGTATCTTTCTTGCTCTTTTCTGGCGAAAAGAGCATTTTGGTTGACACCCCTTTAAGCACTACAACCCTATTATCATCGTGAAGACGGATGTTAAACAACCTTCTACGATCGCCACTTGAATACCATAGCCATCTGTATCGGTTCACAGCTGGTATCATCTTGGCAATTACTTATGGTATCGACGTGAACGAGAACGAGGGAGTCTTGTACAATATCTACTATTGTTGATTATACCTTCTCATGCAATCTTGTCAAGGCCGTTCCGGGAGCTCATCTAGTAGAGTAGGTAGCAATTACTTCTCTTAAGTCTCAAGTTTTGATCTTATTGCACGAAGTGCGTTCCCATTACACAGGAGGATGACGTCTAAATTGGCAACTGCTCGAGCAGCTGCCATTCAGTCGTTAATGTGCGGAAAATTGCCTGTATTGGGCTTCTATGGCAACTGCTCGGGCAGCTGCCATCCCGTCCTTTTTACGCAGAAAATTGCTCGTATTGGGCCTCTATGGCAACCGCTCTGGCAGCTGCCACTAGGTCCTTTGTACACGGAAAATTGCCTGTATCGGTCTTCTATAGCAACTGCTCGGGAAGTTGCCACTGGGTCTTATGAAGAAAAAATCGACGATTAAAGGAGTCTATTGCAGCTGGGGCTCAAGAAGATAACTTGTCCTCTTTAACTCCAAGTCTTCTAAGCCGCTTACATGTACTTACTGATAAGTGATTGAACAAGAGAACCATACAAGGGTTATATTGCATCTCGTTGCCATCAAACAGTCTAGAAGGAAAAAAGCTGAAAATGATGCGACTCACGGCGGCTTTTAAGATGAATTAACGTCTTTGAAAAAATTCAGCTTCGAACCCTTTTGCAATACAATCCATTCCACTCCAGAGTTCCCCAAAGGTATTTTTGTGTAGTCGAAAGTCGTTACCCTGGAAATCGGTAGCATTTAATATAGTATTGATTTTGAGGAAACGAAAAGAATAAACATATGTTTTGTTGTGTTTTGCGGGTCCTTTTTTTGTTTTTTTTTTCCTTCAGCGATCGATTTCTTCATTTTTGGTCTCTTTTCACAACCCTGCGTAGCCCCGGATGCATGATACAAACCCAAAGCCTCGAGCCTTGGATACAAAGAGAGAAGTAATGAGACTTTGAGAGGGACAAGGAGGAATAGAAGCAAAAAGAAGTCAAATATCAGTATCCAGGAGACTTGTCTTCAATTTCTTAAATATCCAACGCATTGTACTTATCTATAACCTTGACTTCCGTACAATTCACTCCTGAATTTTCAATGTGTCGGAGCATCCCACAGTTATCTTCGAAGTCGACTGTTGATCCTGACGACGAGAGTAAAAAATGAGACAGATTACTTGCGCTTGTAAATCCATTTGGTCATCTGTTCCTTCGTCTCAGTCACCTTTCTTCAAAGACCAGATTGAAAAGAAAACAACAACACGGCGTAATGGATTACGACCGAAAGGGCAAGTAAATGTATACTTTAGAGCGGTTGGATAGATAAGCGGGGAGGTATGCGGAAAGTTGGATTTGAAAAACATTAAGACGTGGACTCGGATTAGGCCTTGGGGTGACATGGGGGCATGGAAAACGAAAGGAATACGGGTAAGCCCACGAGAAATATTGATGCGCAAAGGAGAGTTGGCGATAAATGGTTGTCTTGTCCGAGTCGTTGCCGCCGCTGCGAGAGAGTCCAAAGTGAAGGCATTGGATCGAGAAGAAAGGTTGACATGTAACACGTAATCCGAGTGTCGAAAGTTTTCAAGTTGGAAATTGTTAAAGTAGGATGGAGCATCGAGGATTCAAGGGTACACCGATGACGGGGTTCAAGCCAGACCTCTCGATGGAAAAACAAGTGTAAAGATTCCTGTACATGCAGTAGAAAAGAATGAAAGAAAAAGAAAAACAGTCGTTAAAACGGCCGTTCATAATGTAGATAGATCAAGGAAAAGAAATTCGGACATGAAAGAAAAGATCAGGAGATAAGCAAAGAAAAAAGAAAGCAACAGTCCGCACCTAAACAACGCGTGACATCCTACATCCAAACGGGAGGTGTTCCATATCCCCATTCATTCCTGTATATCGGAATCCCTTTTTCAAGTAATACACCCCCTAGATTGTTCACTCCAGTCAATTCAGAGAAACTCCTTGACAATCCTGATGTCCACTCCCGCAGAAACACATACTTATACCCTGTACAAACAAGCAACGCAATAGATTGCACCGTCAAAAACATTGTTATGAACCGCAGATCACTCACCGTCATCTTACACAGTAATATCCTTTTTGATTGCTCTAATCATGATACAATTCCGGTACCGATAGACGATCACACTTGTGGATAAGTAGGGGTGTCGGACTTGAGAAGTGGGAAAGAGTACGAGGATCGCAAATGATGGGTGGGGTATGACAAAAAACGTTGGATGCGAGGTGAATTTGAAAGTCAGAGACTGAGTGGTCGGCTCACCTCCGCTTCCTCATCAATCCTTTGTCTGCCTCTTGTCCTCTCCCTTCGGTCTACTCCTTCTTGTGCTCGTCTCGTCTATTCACCTGACTTCATTCCTCTCTGATACTTATTGAATCATTAATCATGTGGATCACTATTGAATTGTTCGCATATGCCTTCATAAGATGCTTCCCAAATACCTTTGTATCATTGAAATATCATCCCTACAAGCAATGATAGTGATGGTAATGGTCGATTTCAACGAGAATGACCAGTGTGGACGTGTGATTGAAGCGGAGAGTGAAGGAAGGGGGACGGAATAAGGACGAAGATCTGAGGGATTTTTTTGGTTGGGTTTTGAGAGATAGGTTTGACACGGAAGACCTAGGGGAGGAAGAAGGGTAAGTTAGATACAGACAACGAGAAAAGGGGTGAATAAAAAGAAAGAACCGGGCGTGC
The DNA here is from genome assembly GCA_004369135.1 of Dendrothele bispora CBS 962.96. Lineage (NCBI taxonomy): Eukaryota > Fungi > Basidiomycota > Agaricomycetes > Agaricales > Dendrothele > Dendrothele bispora. The sequence goes on along the minus strand of ML180314.1, from coordinate 322 downwards.
CTTGTTATAAAAAGGGAAGCAAGGGGAATATGTGTTATGAAGAAACTAATAAGATAAGAAGAAGGACAAAAGATAAAAAAGTCCGATACCTTGACCAATGTCGAGCAAAAACGCTGTCAACATAAGACCTGCTCTCTCAATGATATTGTCTTGACCTAAAGGGGAATCCACACAAGTGGTGTCGTGCACAAGTTCCGAAGAAAAAATGAATATAGAAAGGCAACACCAAGATGTACAAGGGAATCCACACAAGTACATCTTAGCTCAGTTGAATGAAAACCACAGGGGAATCCGCACAAGTGGTGTCGTGTACAAGAAAGTT
>ML180313.1:0-19055 GCA_004369135.1 Dendrothele bispora CBS 962.96 | reverse complement strand
TGAGGAGCTACTCGGAAATGATGCCGTTGTGCTCCATGTTTCGACTCTAAAGAGCATCGGAAGAGATTCGGAAGAGAAGATATCGCATCAGGAAAGGAAGGGTCACGCTATGATCGACTCCGAGTCATGACCAGATTGTTACATGCATGTACATAGTCCAAAAATGAGGATAGCGCTCAACCAGTCATGATGGCCCCTAAGTAAGTATCAGAGAAACTCGGAGAGCGTCTGCTGTCGTGATCGTCGCCTCTTAAACCACTTCGCCGACACACGGCACAAACCTCGCTCGTTCCTACCACGGAATGGCCCTCTGAAAACGAGTTTGTGGGATACTTGAAAAACCGTCTCATAACCAAAGGCCAAGAGAACATGAAACTTCTCGTTTCATATTATAATGGACGAGCTTGCACAACTTCCCTGATACTATTTCCTGGTACTACCGTCGAATCGGAGCCTGTCACTTATCAGGAGGAATTATAGTATGTCCAAACCGATGAACTGCTGTCCCAACTCTGACGTGATCTCTCATACGACAACTTTCCCGCCTTCGGAAGGTTACGAGAAATTGAGAAATGCTAGACTGTACAGTACCTTTACAAAGTTTGTACACATCGTTCTTATTTCCTCTACAAGCACAGTCTCATGTTCATCTTTCGTTTGATTTTGTGACTAAATCTCTTACTAGAGAGATTGTGGAGAAAGTCAACTTGTTCTTCTTTGAGCAGGGAAATCGCCGTAAGGCCAACTTAGGAGTGCTTCGGCACCGAGAATAACAGTTGGTACTCTCTTGTTTTACATGTAACGAAAGTTCTTCATGAAGGTTTCGATACTCACGATTTGATCTTTGTCAGTTCCCGATGTCCTTGGAAACTCAAGAAAATAGGCAAGGTAGCAATGGCATTGCTCGACTCGGGTCGATATGTACCAATTGGAAAGGACAAGCTCAGGACAGAGTGATATCCTGTACTCGAAGGTTCATAAAATAGACCTGACAAAAATAAATAGAGAGAATGTATGTGCAATGGCTGTAAAAAATGACGTCCCCTCCCAATAGGCTCCCATCTGAGTTTTTCATTTTTCGCGGCTACTGTAGCTATAGTTTTTGGTGTTATAAAAATTGAATTCTATATTTGTCGATCAAACATAGTTAGTATCTGTTTGACCTTCCCTTAGAATCTCCAGTGGAATACTTGTCATTACATGAGGAATCATTACTTCAATACAGCACACAGGACCCAGTCGAGCACAGAATTTAATTCGTACTATCGAAACATAATTGACGTCGACTAATTACGATATCGGGATGTGGAGAAATAATTCTTGATAGCTCTATTGATGACGGTAGAATCTAGAGCCATCCGATCAGGTAAATCAGGTACAACAACTTGAAGTCTTGTCGTTGACAAACCATTCTAAAATATACATTTCGGGGGACCGCTCCTCTTTGCCGAGTAGAGGAGGCTCGAGGAGCTCTGGCGGTACGTTGAGCTCCTTCATAACCTCGTTGTACTGTTCAATCCATTCGAACAATTCCAGGAGGACAATATCACCCGGTTCTAAATCGACAAGTTTCTTGATAGTGGCATTCCGAATAATCATTTATCTCCTTCCCATCGGAATTGAAATACCAAATGTGTAACAGTAAAGGAAAATAAGCTGCAGGTTTAAGTAGTAAAGACGAGTCCTTAAATGGCCCTTGCTTAGAACTTCGAAGGTTAGTCGCCTCAAACAGCATTTCTAATATTCGTGAATACAAGGGAGTGAGAAGCAAATTGGAGACCATCGTTTCTGTGAACAGTGACTTTTCTGGAACCTCCAAACATAGCCTGAGTTTTCTTTAAGTCTGCTCTTGAACCGTTATCTCGATAGGATTTCCAGATCTCTTCAATTGGCTGCAAATGAGTTCCCAAAGGTGCATCAACCCATACTTCTCCACTTTCACTGAGTCCGATTGCAAACATGTCGCCATTGTGATCAAGGATGCGACACCGTGATGCACTAGAGTCTTTCAACAGGGAGAGGTAGAGACGCCGCGGCCAGTCATCTGATAAACTACGATCAAAGTGGTTTGGAGGGAAGATGTCTTGGGGCAAATATTTCAGTATCTCAATGAATTGGGACTGGTGATACTGCAAGGTTGGTATCAATGAAGACGATGTGTAATTGATTTCAACCACCCTCTGTAATGACTTGCTGTGCCCTGTGACGTGTACAACAGCAGTTACACATCCACCGGATCCCAGCTCCATTGATAGGCTGTCTGCATAACATGCACCCTCGACAAGACCCATTTTCAAGGAATTCGAAGACGCCATCCTAAGCATTCCTCCACCTTCTTCTGGTGCAGCAAAGAAAATGCAAACCACTTCGTTACTATGGCGACAGCGAAACTTGACAGTCAACTCCGGATCCGGTGACCAAGATTCAGAAGAAGTAGGATTTGGGCGTGAATCAATACTACAAGTCACATTCTCGAAGCATTCTTCTGCCGCAGGAAGGAGATGGACACGGTTTTTGAATTCATCATAGACCCTCCTTGTCTCTCTAGATGGCAGCATCTCTTTGACAATCACCTCTTGTACACTCGTGGTTGTCTCGAAGGAACCTAGAACCAGATTGTCCGGACGATAGCGAACGTAATGTTGGCCGGTTGTTTTCCGTAGGTAAATACTGCACATGTCCCCATCAACTTCGCAGTTCAACGATGCTCGAACTATGCCATCACCGTCAGCCTGAGAGACAACCGGAAAGTGGATTCGCAACCCGTTGTTGTTGAATGAGAAGGATGTGTCTCCAACAAAATCCGCCCTAGAGATGCCCACTTTGCCAGATGCTTTAAACTCGCCAGGAGATTGTGCAAGCAGTCCTCTGAGTCCACATTCAACTACTTCCCCATTCCTGTACCTCTTGCAATCAAGAACCCAGGCAAAAATGCTACGGTCATCAGATACCTTGATGATCTCCTGCTGAAGTCGCATAAAAGCCTTAGTCCCTCCTTCTCCGTAAATTGGTGGCATGCATATATCAAACAATCCCATCAGCGAATATGCTCTGTCTTCTGGTCGAGTTGTTTTTCGGAACGCTGCCCATGACATTTTCTGAGCAATGCTATATCTCGTGAGATCACCGTCCTCGAGGACTCTGATAGGAATGGAGGTGATGGCAGAGATTACGTCTCGCAAGCTATATCTGGTTCCAATTTCTTTCCATGAGCGATCCAAAAAGACAACCGACGCCGAGGGCGCAATAAGCTCCTGTAAGGTCCAGCCTCTCGTAAACCACCTGCTCTTCCGAAAGCCTGATTGAGGGTCTCTAGAGTCCTGACTCGATGTATCAGATAGATACACATAGCAAACTCCGGCATTCTCATAGAACCGGTACATCGAGTTGATATTCTCGGACAGCTCGGCGCTACTTGACTTGTCAATACAGCAGGAGTCGATCCAGATCCACTCCCAGTCATACTTCTTAGCATGGACACAAGCACCTTTAATCTTTTCCCAACCAGCAGGCTCTTTCCACCCATCCTTGCCCCTATCAGGGTTCTGAACATCCTGAAACGTCGTTTCTTGCTTGTCCCAGGTATGAGAAAGAATGGCATATCTCGGGATATCGGCGTAAAAACTTTTAAGGGTGAGTGTTCTCGTGTTGAGAAGATACATGATGATAAGTGATGATCCCGAAGCTTCAAGGAGGAAATAAGTGGAATAAATTCCTGCTATCACAATGGCCAGGGAAAGTAGAGAACACACCTTCGAGAGGAGAAGGAAGCAAAGACGCACTGTCTACACGTGTAGAACCGGTTTTATAAGTGGATGAAATGGGATGCCATCAAATGACGATACCGTTTATTTTCCATCAGAATCCACAATGTTGTTGACATTCAATTAATGCAACGGGATGGAGTAAATATAGGCATAGAAGAATGGTCTGCTCATCCCTTGGGCACTTTAGATATTGAATGAAAAATCAAAGTATTTTCGAGGCAAGTTTTCACTCCTGTATGCTCTCAATGCTTATACACACCAGGCTCGGAATAATTGACACAGTTGCGAATCTCCTGTGAGGAGGAACAAGCAAGGCTAGAGTTGTCCCCTGAGGTTGTTAAATGCGGTGATCGCGGCCGCAGCCAGTGCCACTGATTGCGAAAATTGAAACTTGGATTACCTGGGTTAGCTTTCTGATATGTCTGACAAAGTCAATATACTTAGACACGGTTAGTTGATAGCAACCATTTTTTTATCTCACTAGTCACCAGGAATTTAAAAGTCCCGTAGAGCACAGTTATGAGAGATACGAGGCCGGCCGAGGGAAGGACTTGTCCTCACTCCAAGCTGCATTAGGATCGGGGTTAGACCCATTTGGCATATCGTTGATCTTATCGCTGTCGGAGCTAGACCTTTTCATCTTTAATCCCGCCTAACACATGCCGCGCGAAGCGACGGCCCTCTTCCCTCATAATGGCAGCTCAAGACAGCAATACTCTATGAACGCAACAACGAGAAGCAAGACAAAGGCTGGACCAGAGAATAGGTCAGTGGTGGCAGAGGGAGCTGATGGTGATTTGAGTGTAAAGTAATCCGAGTCACTAAAGAGTACAGATACCAGACAGACGAGGTCTTTTGCCCATATGGTCTGAATGTGGATGAAATTAGCAAGCAATTTCTATATTCCCGATTGAAGCTTAAGCTTACTCAATCTACTGTGTGAGCTATTTGAGCGTCATAATGCATAGATGTGAGAGAGGGATTGTTTGCCAGCGTCACTTGTCAAAGTTCTGTTAATGACCAAAACTTTATCCGGGTACAGGATTCCTGACTTCAAAGACATTAGCTTTGCAGCGGCCAGCCAGAACGTTGTGGCGAATCCCACTTCAAAGTTGCATGTGGAAGAGAAACCGACATATACATTTAATGACGATGCTGGAACTCTGGGTAAACGGGACTCATTCGAATGATTCGGAATTCTGAGAAACGAATGGGATTTGGGTTCTTGGTAGAGCTACTACGCTAGAATAATGATGGATCAAGTATTACTTATGGCTACTTAGAGTCAGGTGAATCCGCAAGGTGGAAAGAATGATTAATTACCATTTGTCAGGAAGAACGACGGGAAGTTCCAAGATGTACATACTATATACAATTTATATCCGTATATCCACCGTACTGGGCCTGGAGAAGCGTTGAAGATCAGGTGTAAGGAACTATTTAGGACTAGAAACACACTAAACAATGCGTCATCCCACTCGATCTGTCTATTTTATCTCACTCCGAATTAAACCCTCCTCCTCCCCCGCTTTCTTTTCGCTCAGATTCAGCCCGAAATCGTAGTGTGGCTTGGTTTTAAAAAAAAAAGAAGGTTCGCTTCGCATTGCCTATAATTAAGCAACAAATCAGAAAATCAACCTTTCTGCTTCTTTCCTGTCATAATAGAATTATGTCTCTTCTAACTGCGCAGTGACAAATCGCATAGGAGATTCTCCCCTTCTCAGAATTAAGATTCAGTCGAAACAGGATTATAGCATCATAGGTAACTTTTGGTTTGCAATTTGGCCGTGGCAAGGTTCAGAATCAAAGCCCTGTGGTTTGGTGTTTACATATGGTACGTACTGACGAAGGCCCCCGTTAAAAGGTCGGAAGAGACTCAAGAAATCTAATTAGGAGAAGGCACAGCACTACTAATGGTACTCTGGAGGTCCGTGTCCCAAAATCGTATGTGGAGAGGAGTTAAGTAGGTGAAGTAAAGCCATGTGAGGTTATCGTAAGATTAATATGAGTAAAACCAAACCTACTTTGTACTAGCCAAGGACGATACATAGATGTTTTCGGAGTTACTCGGAGTATGGATCTTAATTACATCCACTTCTGATGCTGTATGAATGTATGATACACGATATTTGACGGAACTTGGTACTTGTGTACATGGGTTTGAGTTGTTTTGAAGGTCGGAAGCCCTGAATAGACTTGAAGTTTGTATAGATTCAGCTTTGGCAGAAAGCTCTCATGCATACTTATGACATGACAGTCAGCGCTCAAAGTCAAACGTTCCTACTAGTAAATCTAGCGCCATGGGTAAATAGGTGTCCAGAAGAAGAAAAAATGGTGTTATTCCGAACGTCAGGTGGAGGAGAATACTGCATAAAATCATACGCCAGGGGTATGTATACTACATAGCCGCCCAAAGAACTGGGTCTAAGGCTAAAATCGTCAAAGCTCAAGAAGGCTTCGCGGACTTTCAAGGTCGCAGAGCGTGCGTACTTGAGTAGGGGTCAGGGCAGTGTCCTTTTTTTCAATTGACCATAATTAATCCATTCGCATCTAATTATACAGCGACATACAGTAAAATGTAAAATGGAACCACGTAAAGGTATAAGTTTGTGTAGAGTATATCAGACCAATCGGTGTTGTTTGCTACTTATAAGTTTGAAGAAGTCGTACTATGTATATACTATTTGAAAAAACGAGTTCCTGGCAGTTGATCAGAACTAGTAATTAATGGATTCATCATGTATGTATCATGTATGTGTTAATGAATGGTTCGCCCTCCCGGGCGCCTTGGGGTAACTTAATGCAGGTACGTACGACGGAGAGGAAGAACTTGAATCCGAAATTATAATGTTGTTAGAAGCAAAGTCGGGGAAGCAATCAAGGAAGCAATCATCATGATACATTATGACGGTTTATGCCAACGGCCGCGTCAAATCGCCTTAGGGTGCTGTTTTTAGGACCAAAGGATAGTATCCGACATCGGACTGTTTGGACACAATAAAACGTCGTAATACGAGTTGCATTAGGAATCCCATTGGTAGCCATATGCGTGGAAGATGCCAGCTCTGGATAAACGGGAATTCTTAGAACTCGAAACGGTGGGTTTTTTGGGTTATGGTACAAGCAAGGAATCACTGATTGTTGTATGTGTAGTTCGTCAGCTGGACCTTGGAAGGGGTGGGTGGATAGTAGATGGTGGTTTCACGTTCCTGACCTTACCCATTCAATTGATTTATTTTTTTCTTTTCGGGAAATTGGGAAAGGAATTTATGGGTCGTTGCACTGAATGCGATTGGAAGAGCCAAATTTTTGATAAGCAGAAAAAAGAAGAGAAGAAGGCTGTCGGTGATTTGTTGGTAACTATAGTATGCAGTGAACTTACTCAGTCACACTGCGGATTTTCGAGAGGATGGATTCTGGAAGGGGATGGGAGTGAGATAAAACAGCCGGATCGAGGAAAGATTGGTTCGATGCGAAAGTGGGTGTGACGGGTTCACGTGCCGTTTTTCTTTAGTCTGTGATTTAGACTGTCATGATCAGTGTCCCTGCATCTGACCTACTCAAGCTTGGCTACGACTATGATGTACTCCACACGTAGCATCACACCATGCTATTTCGACCTAGCTCCTCGACTATTCCTGTTCCGTTCTGGCTCCGTTGGCACTCCCATTCACGTCAGTTATACCCTCCGTTGGCCCCTCACGTCGATTGCCGTTGGGGTAAACTCTCTTTCGCTCTCTCACTTGTTGATTCAATTCAGATCGATTCCCTTCCCCATGCATCCTCATTCGTCTATCGACAGTCTTTTTTTTCCACCAAGGCACGCATTCCCAACACGCGGGCGAAGGGAAAAAAGAATTCAAGAATCATGAAATAACGGGCCCCGACGCCTCTGATCAATTCAGAATCTGTTTCTGTGAACAAGGCTGTCATTTGAAGGGTGCTATGTACGCAAATCGTGCCAAGAATGTACTCAATTAGATATGGGACCTGTGTGGGGACATGCTTCCACTCATTCGTTCAACAGGCGACATACCCACCCGTGACAGGGCATATAAAAAACCCACAGGGATGTTTTTCGACTCCCCCTCTCCTGATCGTTTTTTCATTCTCATTCAAAAAAGCGGGAACGTGTTCGAGAAAATGAGACGCCTACCTCTCTCTATTACTCTTGCCAGTCTCGGAATCCCACTCACCAATGCCGCATCCACTCTCCTCCAAGGCGGTACCATCATCTCTTTCGACGAAGCCTCCCAAACTCCTTTAATTCTCCGCAATCATTCCCTTCTCGTCACCGACGACCGTATTGCTTCCATCTTCCCTTCTTCTTCTTCCCGCGTTCCTCCACAAACTACCACGATCGACGTCACAGGCAAAATCCTCTCACCAGGATTCATCGATACCCACCGACATGGTTGGCAAACCGCTTTCCGAACCATAGCGTCCAACACGACTCTATCCGAATACGCTGAGCGTTACGGTGAATTCTCACAAGCCCAACAGCTCTTCACACCTTCCGACATGTATTTCGGTCAATTCGCCGGTATGTTGGAGTCTCTCAATGCCGGAGTGACGAGTATAGTCGATCATGCGCACGGAACGTTTTCGAGAGAGACTGCCGGGGCTTATTTTAACGGAACAGTGGATTCTGGCGCTAGAGTGTTTTGGTGTTACGGTATCCATGATTTACAGAACGGGTTTAGTGTGAACGATCAAATCGACGATTTCAAACAGCTCAAGAATCAGCTCGTCTCTAGAGGAGAGACTGTCACTACTCTAGGGATCGCTTATGATGGGTTTTCGAGTTCGAGTTTGGACGAGATACAAACGGTGATGGAGTTCGCTAGAGAATCCAACATTTCCGTTCTAACGACTCATTACCTCGGAGGTCCATGGATTTCGGCTAATTCTCCCACGTTGTTGAACTCGTTTCAGCCTTCGTTCCTCAACAACACACCCTTTCCAATCATCTTCTCTCACGGATCTTTCATGACCGCCCAAGACGCGATCTTACTCCGACAGACGAATCAGTACTTGTCGACGACGCCAGAGTCGGAAATGCATTACGGTCATACTCATCCTCACAGTTTCTTGATTCAAGATCAAGCTTCGTTGGGGATCGACACTCATTTCACTTATAGCGCTGATATGGTCACTCAAGCTAGGTTGTGGTTACAATCTACTCGACTCTTCTTGTTCTCTCAAGTCCTTGTACAGGATTGGGAAATCCCGCAGATCAACCCGATGTCGGTCAACCAAGCGTTTCATTTGATCACGAGGTCCGGAGCGTTAGCGTTGAGAAGGAACGATTTAGGTGTCTTGGTGGAAGGAGCGAAAGCGGATATCGTGTTGTTCGACGGAGATTCACCAAATATGTTGGGTTGGGAAGATCCAGTAGCTGCTATCATCTTACACTCGAACGTAGGAGACGTAACGGACGTCATGGTAGACGGAGAATGGAGAAAACGTGAAGGTGAACTGGTAGCGAAAGAAGGCGTGATCATACCCTTTGCTACTACTTCTTCGGATCAAGGAGATGGAGATGGAGATGATGCCGATGGAGATGACGATGACGCGGAGAGCGAGAACATCATGAGAGCTGTTAGATCAGGATTTTTGGATTCTGCGAGACGAATTCAAGGGCTTTGGGCTCAGATGGCTATTCCAGATTTGATGGGAATTGCGCCTTTTGGAGTTCCGTTTGGAATGCCTAGGAGAGAGGATGTGGTTAGAGGCGATCAGGATGGGTATTGAAAATGGAATCCGTGAAGGATTAGGTTACGGACTTTGGTTTCGTTGGTAGTAGTAGATTGCGTTGGGTGTAGATGTTATTCTAAGTATATACCATTCTTTTTAGCTTTACGTTTAGGTGGGAGGATCGCTTTTTTCATAGTTCAGGTACATATATCTTCATTTTTTCTTTTCTTTTGTTTCAAGTTTGTACATACATAACTATGTATTTCCATTTTATACTTATATATCCGCTTCTGATCGTCTGTAGAGTCAATTGGTAAGTAGGGTATGCGTTTTTCTTTCCTTCTTTCCTTCTTTCGTTTGTTCTTGCTTTCTATCTATCTACTCTGATCCTGGTAGATGTACTCTACAATGTAATACCTATACACGTCGTGTGTAGACACTCGAAATACAGCGCTGGATTGTTTGTAGTTTCTGCCAGAGTGCTACTTGGGGGTCTAGTCAGTACTAGTATTCAGGCGACCGGAACTCCATTCCATCAAGCGCTTTCCGTGTGACTTATATTCTAATTAGTACTCAGCTCGAGATCCACTTTAGTCCAGTTCCAGAGCGGAGGTTTCTAGAAGCCTGAACTGATTCCAAGCCCAAGGTCTTATGAAGTTTTGACCAGAAAAAATTCAAAATCGTTCTCTGTCCAGTTCCGACGTCTTCGTTGAGGGTCATAATCCATGAAGCGACGAAACTTAACTTTTACAGTCGAAATATACGATATACAGTGGCGGCCAAAAATGATGACCCCCCAAATAAGGAAATATCTCCGAAAGTGTGAGATAACCCCCTTAGTACCAAAATCCGAGCGTCGGTATAACAAAATTTGAGGTTTTGTCACGTTCCCGTCCGTTCCATATCCTGATATCTTATAGTTAACATGGGTGTGTGAGTCTCAATAATGCGAGTAGCTTTTGACAACGAGAGAACGCACTTTCGGAGATATTTCCTTATTCGCGGGGTCATCATTTTTGGCCGCCACTGTACTTGGAGGGAGATTTCCCCTAAATTCTGCCAGTAATCAATGTTTTCATCAACTGGAATTCGTTTGATACTAATTAACCATATATATCATGATCGTATATTCATACAAATCACCAAACTATACAAACACAAAGCTGGAACATATATATACTTCAATCCCAAATCAAGAGAAAATGGTATTGGTCTGAGGTTGTGGCAGCCCATGGTAAAAAATCCCTTTAGATCGGACAATGCTGTTCAACATGTATAAGTATAGAGATTGGGTAGATGAAGTGAATTCAGGAGCTTTGAATGTGCTGTGATGACTCTCTGAAGAATGGAAGAAAAATAGGTACTATAACTCTTGAAAAGGAAAGGAAAAGCATTAAATCAATCAGATACTATACAAGGATCGTGTTTATAATAAAGCAAGCTGCAAATATGGAAAGAGATAAAAATATTAAGAAAAAGAGGGACAGCCACAAGATCAAGGGTAGCGCATCATATATAACAATATAAATAGAGCGGGTATTACTTTGTAGGATGGACTGGAATAAAATTAGTGAGGAAGGCCTGCAAGCTGGAGTCATATGTCCTCCTGTCAACAAGTACATTTAATGGCTCCATAGTCCAATAATAGTTTGATGATAGCTTGGTTTCTCTGGATTGAAGCAGCCTGCAATGCATTTCCATGTTGACCACCTTGAGCATTCACATGGGCCCCTTTTCCAGCAAAATCTGTACAATGGCTTTATTTCCATAGTATGAAGCAGCTTGTAGCGCACTTCCAAATTTACCACTTTGAGCATTCACATCAGCCCCTTTCTCCAACAAAATCTGTACAATGGCTTGATTTTGAAAGATTGAAGGAATGATTGAAGCAGCCTGCAGTGCAGTACCATATTCACCACCTTGAGGATTCATATCAGCCCCCTTGTCCAACAGATTCTGTACAATGACTTCATTTTCGGAGTATGAAGCAGCCTGCAGTGCATTTCCATAAGAACCACCTTGAGCATTCACATCAGCCCCTTTTTCCAATAGAATCTGTACAGTGGTTTCATTCCCAGATCTAGAAGCAGCCTGTAGTGCATTTCCATAAAACCCACCTTGAGCATTCACATCAGCCCCTTTTCCAACAGAATCTGTATAATGGTTCCATTTCCAGAGTATGAGGCAGCCTGCAGTGCATTTCCATAGTGACCCCCTTGAGCATTCACATCAGTCCCTTTTTCCAACAGAATCTGTCCAATGAATTCATTTCTAGTGTGAAGCAGCCTGTAGTGCATTTCCATATTCACCACCTTGAGCATTCACATGAGCCCCTTTTTCCAACAGAATCTGTAGATGGGTTCATTTCCAGAGTGTGAAGCAGCCTGTAGTGCATTTCCATATTTACCTCCTTGAGCATTCACATCAGTCCCTTTTTCCAACAGAATCTGTACAAGGGCTATATGTCCAGAGTTTGAAGCAGCTTGTAGTGCATTTCCATAAAAACCACCTTGAGCATTCACATCAGCCCCTTTTTCCAACAAAATCTTTACAAGGGATTCATTGCCAGAGTGTGAAGCAGCCTGTAGTGCATTTCCACAAAAACCACCTTGAACATTCACATCAGTCCCTTTTTCCAACAGAATCTGTACAATTGCTTCATTGCCAGAGTATGAAGCAGCCTGTAGGGCATTTTTATAGTGACCACCCTGAGCATTTACATTGGCCCCTTTTTCCAACAGAATCTGAACAATGGCTTCAGTTCCAGAGTATGAAGCAGCCTGTAGTGCATTTCCATATTTACCACCTTGAGCATTCACATCAGCCCCTTTTTCCAACAAAATAACTTCATTCCCAGACCATGCAGCAGTCTGAAGTGCATCTCCATAAACACCATTTTGAGCATTCACATCAGCCCCTTTTTTCAACAGAATCTGTACAACAGCTTCCTTCCCAGACAATTCACAGCCTGAAGTGTATTTCCATACAGGCCACCTTGAGCATTCAGATCAGCTCCTTTTTCCAACAGAAGCTGTACAATTTCTTCATTTCCAGATAATGAAGCAGCCTGAAGTGCATTTCCAGATGATGAAGCAGCCTGAACTACATCTTCTGACCACCTTGAGCTCTCATATCCTGTATTTTTTCAATCAGAAAATTTAAAATGACTTCATTTCCACGAGATGAAGCAGTGAGTAGTTCATTTTGATATTCACCACCTTGAGCATTGCCAAGTTCACATCTGCCTCATTTTCCAATAGAATCTGTACAAGGGCTTTATTTCCAGAGTATGACGCAGCCTGTAGTGCATGTCCATATTCACCACCTTGAGCATTCACATCAGCCCCTTTTTTCAACAGTCTGTACAAGGGCCTCATTTCCAGAGTATGAAGCAGCCTGTAGTGCATTTCCATATTCACCACCTTGAGCATTTACATCAGCATCTTTTCCCAACAGAATCTGCACAATGGCTTCATTTCCAGAGTATGATGCAGCCTGTAGTGCATTTCCATATTTACCACCTTGAGCATTAACATCAGCCCCCTTTTCCAACAGGATCTGTACAATGGGTTCGTTTCCACATTGTGAAGCAGCCTGTAGTGCATTTCCATACAAACCACCTTCAACATTCACATCAACCCCTTTTTCCAACAGAATATGTAGAAAGGCTTCATTTCCAGATTGTGAAGCATTCTGTAGTGCATTTCCATAAAAACCACCCAGAGCATTGAAACTGGCCCTTTTTCCAATAGAATCTGGACAGTGGTTTCATTCCCAGATCTAGAAGCAGCCTGTAGTGCATTTCCATATTCACCCCCTTGAGCATTCACATCAGCCCCTTTTTCCAACAGAATCTGTACAATGGGTTCATTTCCAGAGAGTGAAGCAGCCTGTAGTACATTTCCATAAAAGCCACCTCGAGCATTCACATCAGCCCCTCTTCCCAACAAAACCTGTACAATGGATTCATTACTAGAGTGTGCAGCAGCATGTAGTGCACTTTCATAGTGACCACCTTGAGCATTTACATCAGCCCCTTTCTCCAACAGAATCTGTCCAATGGCTTCATTTCCAGATTGTGAAGCAGCCTGTAGTGCATTTCCGCATTGACCACCTTGAGCATTCACATTAGCCCCCTTTTCCAACAGAATCTGTACAATAGCTTTATTTCTAGCGTATGAAGTAGCCTGTAGTGCATTTCTATATTCACCACCTTGAGCATTCACATCAGCCCCATTTTCCAACAGAATCTGTACAATGGCCTCATTTCCAGAGTGTGAAGCAGCCTGTAGTGCACTTCCATAATGACCACCTTGAGCATTCACATTGGCCCTCTTTTTCAACAGGACCTGTACAATGGCTTCATTTCCAGAGTATGAAGCAGCCTGTAGTGCATTTCCATATTTACCTCCTTGAGCATTCACACCAGCCCCCTTTTCCAACAGAACCTGTACAATGCCTCCATTTCCAGAGTGTGAAGTAGCCTGCAGTACATTTCCATAGAAACCACCTTGAGCATTCACATCACCCCCTTTTTCCAACAAAGTCTGTACAATGGCTTTATTTTTAGAGTGTGCAGTAGCCTGTAGTGCATTTCCATAGTAACCACCTTGAGCCTTCACAATGCCAACATACCTTGATCCTGAAGATAGGAGCCTGTGGAGCTGGTTCTTCAATGCAACACAAGGAGAGGCAAACATGCAGGCTAAAACAGGATAAAAAGTGAAATAGGCATCTTGAAACTGAAAAGAGGAGACAAGATGTGAAAAACAAGAAGAGTTGATTCAAATGTCGAGAGCTGGAGCAAAAGTTTAGCCTAACTAAGGACAAAGACTCCAAGAATTGGAGTCCTGGATATTTATTTTGGAGAAGGATTTATATCAGTTACAGCCATGCACTCCATGTATTTAGTGTTTCCTAGTAGAGTATTAAATTATGGGACTAGTATAAATTAATATTGCTTCGTAGATACAAGTAAAATAGACTCCCCTCCCCTGTTGACTCTTAGACTTCCTTGTTGACCTGTGGATTATTGGGGAAAAGAATATCATTACCTCCTTATCTTTGTATTTTGTGTTCACTGTTTTGTGATTTGAGCATAGGGGATTCCCACCTGTGGACTCACAGTTTGATTTGGCAACTGAGGAATCTCAGTATTTGTGAACTTCATTGAACTCTCTACCCTCCGTGATCCCATTTCTAAGAGTGAACTTACCCCTTTTCTTGTGATCTTTTTATCAATACAAATCCCCTCAGAACTTACAGTGCTTTGTTTGGAGTGTTGTTTTGTGGCTATTGGCTTTCATTTCGGAGGTCACGTAGTTCTGCATTTACACCCTACACAGCCCTATCAACACAATTGTATTCAAATGGGATATTGGTATGGACAAGAAGTCCATCAATGTTAGTGAAGTGATGTTTGTCATTCATGATTCTTTCGTTTCTTGGCTGGTGGTTTTTGTGACTTATACCTACTATTCAGTTTCGACACATTAGAGTTGGATATTAGTGGTGTCAATGTTGAAGGATCTGCTGCTACTGTGAGTACTCTAATACTTGAAGGAAAGTGTAACTGACATCGACATATCTGCTGTACAATGTAAAAGAGAAAAACAATCTCACTTCCTTCTGGATTGAGATCTGGGTCGTCAAATAAAGTAAATGACCAAGGATTGCGTCACACTTCCATTGCTCACCAAACAGTACGATCTCTCTCAAGATCTTTGACCTACTTAAATTTTTTGAACAAGTACATAACAGTTCAAAATTCCAGAAAAACAGTTACAACAGTAAGATTACAGTGGTATATTGTTTTGTTAAAACTTAAACCGGGCTTGCTTGAACATTATTGGTCATCCAGTGATGGTAAGGATTGGGTTGAGGTAGCAGACAGTGCCGCGCCCTGCACCGGTTATAAAAAAATCATAGAATTCTGATGAAAAAAGTATTTTCAACGGTACATCTAGTCCCATATGAGTTGGGGTCAAGAATTTGCTCGCGAAATGCCCACCACCAGTCATCAGTCAGTCTTTGGTGCAATCACATGACTGACAATTTAAATTTGTGGTCGCAACTTGACAGGTTGCGACCACAAATTGTGTGGTGGCCCGGTTACGGCCCGGTGCATTACGAGTCTAATTTGGTAACATCGTCAGTCAGTGTGGCTTGGTGTAATCACACAACTGAGAGTTTTTGGTCACAACCTGACAGGTCACAACCACAAATTTTGTAGTGGCCCAGTTACGGCCCAGTGCATTCAAGTCCGATACTGATTTTGGTTGATGTAGTGAGTTTTGACAAAATTTATTGTAAGTCAAGGTAGATATTACAGAGTCTAATAATTCATACACAACTGTGCAGCTATTGTATGTCCACCTATTTTTCATTTCTAGAAGTGATTGTAGAAACCTTGTTCTGATGACTTATTCAGAATCTTAAATATTGTGGCACCACTTACTGTAAAGGGAAGGATCAATAATAAAAATATGTTGGTAATGCAGGTTTGTAGACTTCATTGAATAGATCAAATTTCATTTCTGGGCCTTGTTCAGAAACTCATTCTTTCAAGATCTGTGGAAGAAATATCTTTAAACATACATATTTGAATGAATTTCTATGCTTAATCATGAAAATGATTTTGGAACGGGCTTATGATGTACTTGGTGAGAACATACAAGCATCTGCAATGGTAATCCAGGTCACCCCAAGTTGCTCTGGCTTATTCTAAGATGGTCACCCAGGTCATATCTAGGTCTCTCAGGTTACCTCCAGATCACCCAGGTCACCTCCAGGTCTCTCAGGTTACCAGGGCTCAAAGGGATTTTCCTGATGAAGGTTTGGTTGGTGATTGAAAATTGACAGAGTGACTGGTAGCCTGGGTAGGAGGCTGCAGTATATCATATACTAAATAGTATGTCTCCTATCTTAAAAAAATTAGTTGACCTACAACTTACCAGTAATTTTGGAACTCCTCCTGCAGATCTTCACTTAGGGTTAGTTAGGGGGTTAGATTACTGGGCTTGATTTCTGAGCTCTTTGAAGTATTCTGAGCAAACTGTTGGGGGCAAATAAGCCATATGGCCCCTTGAAGATTATTTGAGGCATTTTTCTGATAATTATTGCCATAAAAGGTAGTGTGACAAGTTGTGAGTTTGATCATGTGGGGTTGGTGGAGTATGAATGTCCCCTACCTTGATTTTATAAGGTACATGGCTTCCCCATGCGCAGAATAAACTATCCCTTCCAAGAACTCATAGATGTATACAATCAAAGGGCAGAGAGACAGGAAAGGGGAAGATGATACTCAGAAAGGTCTGGAGGCAGTGTTTGGGGAGGCCAGTTATTTCATATATTGGTCCAAGCAATGATGTGTCTGAGCCCGTTCATGTTGAGCTTCACTGGTGCATCAATATCTTTCTCAGAGCTTGAATAGCCTGCACATCAGGAAAATGGTCTCAGGATAATAATTGCTAGCTTAGCGATTAAGACCGCTAGTATCGGATAGCGGGGATATTATTACGAAAAATAACCGATATTATCCATGTTGATATGCAGCGTCAATACAATAGTAGTTTTATCTGGAAGTTACTCACTCTTAATTTTTGGTGAATTTAATTGAGACTCGTGTTAACATCTCATGGTAGTGTACATACAGATATTACCTTGCCAAGAGTATAATTGGTTGTTGAAAAAAGGTTGTAACAGTCGACGTCTATTGGACTCCTCAGCTGTCTTGACTTATGTGTATGGACGGACTTATAAAAAAAAATTTTGATTGTTGCGGCCCCGGCCGGGGAATTTTCAACTTCGGTTTTTTATTGGTTGGTCACATGCGGAGCTTCTCTTGGACTTAGACTACGACGTGGCAGCTTGCCTCACATCCCAAGTCCTCTTCGGTCGCTTCCTCTCCGTCCTGAACTATCCCCTTCATCACTGTCCGTTGTGCACAAGGCCCTTCCAATTTTCAAAGGCTAAGCTATTTGTCTCGGATGTAGCGTGCGGTCTCTTACTTTTAATGTTATTGTATTCTAACTTCTTTTTATGCTATTTCGTCAGCCCTTCGAATTTCCACCGTGACGTGGCACAAGTTCAAGGTTACTATCCCCTTCGTCTCTCCATGGGCTGAGCTGTCGGTCTTGCCTGTGAGTTACTCTATGTTGACTTATATAAGATTCTGACTTTGTTTTGACAAAGGTTTACTTCGTACTTCAAGACCTGTTAGCGGACCGAAGCATCGTAAGTCTTTCAACTGATTCTTTACTTTGTTTTTAACTCATTCTCTTGTCATTGGCCAATTTATTGTTCTATCGCTCTGTCGCTCCGGCAACACATAGACTTATGAGATGTGAGATTGTATTTAGGACTCTTAGGAGCAGCTTTTAGAGTAGGCAACGAGAGTATTTGTTACTATATAACTTTAGTAGTGTATTTTCGAGCAATGTCACTTGGCTTTTGTTTTAAACCTTCGAGTTGTGATTCATCTGTGAACATTAAGAGTTAGTAATGGCAGCTATTACAGAGCTATTGTGCAGGTATTCTTTACTATTATGCACTACTCTTACAAGGGGACCGGCTAATATACTGTTTTCTTCACTATGGTCAATATTACAAGTAACATCCACATATTACCGCTAAAATAGTCGAAATTATTCTGAGACCGATTTCCCGATGCACCATACTTGTTGGTATCAACATTCATACATTGTACAAAGTCAGTGAATGCCAATTGGACACACACTCACTGTCCCTGACAGTGAAGACAACAGGATCACACAGTGAATACTAAGGGCAGGAGCCAACATGGGAACAAAGGATGACATAGCAGATACTGACATACACATTTCACTCCATAACCTCAGTGCCAGCATAACATGAGTAACTTATGGGAAATACATAAGTCAAGGTATTCAGGGGTCTATAATAACTTTTATTTGCAGTGTTAGGGAATTATTGATATCAAGTGTCCCTAATACCCTGTGTAAGCCAGGCTATTTAGTCATGTATCATGTGCAGAATGGTGTTCATTTAGGAGGTGATAAGGCGAAAAAAATATAGGAAGAGATGAAAATAGCAGGAAAAATAGAGAGTCATATTATCAATGGTGGCTCAGTGTGTATGGCAATATAGGTAGGTTGAGTACTACTTTGCATGGGAAGATGGAAGAGAGGTATTAGGGAAGGCTTACAAGCTGGAGTTGTATTTCCTTTTTTTTAAAAAAAGGGCTCCATGGTCCAGTAATAATTTGACAATGGCTTCATTGCCCACAGATGAAGCAGCCTGCAGTGCAGTGCCATATTCACCACCTTGAGCATTAACATCAGCCCCTTTTTCCAACAGAATCTGTACAATAGCTTCATTTTCAGAGTATGAAGCAGCCTGTAGTGCATCTCCATACCAACCACCTTGAGCATTCACATCAGCCCCTCTTTCCAACAGAATCTGTACAATGGCTTCATTTCCAGATTTGGCAGCAGCCTGTAGTGCATTTCCATATTCACCACCTTGAGAATTCACATCAGCCCCTTTTTCCAACAGCATCTGTACAATGGCTTCATTTCCAGAGTATGAAGCAGCCTGTAGTGCATTTCCATA